>JAOXJP010278174.1:0-19698 GCA_025762735.1 Platanus orientalis | reverse complement strand
GAAGCAATCTAAATTGTATAACATAATTCCTATTGTTCTACATCTCCTGAAATAAAAGAAAGAAAGAAAGTAGGAGAAGATTAAAGAACGTACAGCTTAGCATAACAAAAGATAGTCAATAACTTATATATTTATATATATTTTAATGATAAAACAGATGGTATTATCTCTAATTAACTCTTTTTTGGTAAAAAAAACACATTTGTTCTTTGAGGAGCCTTGTTAATCTATTTATTTCTTACAATTTCTTTTCTGGTTTTAGCCTAGAATGCAGAGAGTTGTTTTACAAGAATATGAGATTTGAATTGAAAAGAACAAAAATCAAAATCATCTAACATAATAAAACTCAAAATCATCTAACAACAAGAAACTATCTCAAAAAAATCACTAATTAAATCAAAACATTGCTAAAATCTAAAAAAAGAAAAATAACACTAACACCAAATTGTCTAATCACAAAGGCATCATAAAAAATTTGAGATATGTAAAAGTAAACTAAATAAAAAAATCTAACAACAAATTCAATTGATTAAATAGTTGCATTAAAAAGAAAAAAAAAAGGTAAATGATACCTCAGAATGTGTGTCCTACAGAGAGACAAAGAGAGAGATAGAGAAGTAGTGTTCTGTAGAGAGAGAAAGAAAGAACTGTAGATGAGAGAGAGAAAGGGAGAGAATTGCAGAGAAAAAAGAGAATCACCTATATGAACAACGAAGAGTGTAAAAAGCTACAGAAAAATGGGGAGAACCTCTTTGCTTTCCTCTAGTGAATGAGAGAAATTGACGTTTCGAATCCTTCTGTTTAGCACAAAGAGACGAATGGAGAAGCTAACACTAGGGTTTCGAATCCTCTCTTCCACAGAATCCTCCGCAAATCCTAGAGTTTTGAATCCTCTCTTCCACAAAATCCTCTCTTCGAAGGTGGAGCTGCAAAATCTCCGCCAAAGAGGGGAGAAAGACAAAACCTAGGGTTCGACTCCGGCGGTAGCTCTTTTGTCTTCGACGAGGGGAGAGGGATGAAATAGGGTTTTTATTATTCAAGGGCTAATTTGGTCATTACGATATAATGAATCATTAAGGTTATTTTGGTAATAAACATTGACATAAACTTATGTACATTTACCTAAATGTGCACTGGATTTTTATAACTATTGTGTATAAGAAAAAATAAAATTATTATAAACCGTAACAAATGTATAGAATTACTAAACTTATTAACCATGGACTCTTAAAGTTTTTTTTTGTCAATTTAGAGAGAGTGAGGCAAAACATCATTTAAAATTTTCAAAAATTATTTAAAATTGTTTTGCGTCAACTTGGAGGTTTGATGTAAAAAAAATCATTTAAAATTTATATAAATAATATATAATTTTTTTGTGTTAACCTTAATCTTGATGCAAAAAATATTATTTACAAATTAAAAAAATTAATTTTATTTCTTTTGAGTCAACTTACTATGCCTTTTTGCGTCAATGCATAGATAGCTGCAAAAAGGTACACTTTTTCCGTCAACTTTAAAAGTTGCAGCAAAAATATGACTTTTAGTGTCAACTTTTAAGTTGACGGGAAAAGGTTGTCACTAAATGTACATTTTCTTGTAGTGGTCAGTTTATACAACATATAGAGAGGAATGATAGAAATTGAGGAATCAAGTGTAACAGATGAAAAGATATCTCATCCATATATATATATATATATATTAACAAATATTTATGGGTCAAATATTTGTCAGAGTGGATGAACACATCGGTATTTGATTTATTATAAAAGAATATTTAGCAAACGAATCAAATATAGATGCATCTGTATTTAGCTTGAATACGAATTGATTAAATATCAGATAGTTGACAACCCTAATTCCAAAGGTGCATACATGGTATCAAATGAATTTTGGTTCATATGGGCCCAAAGGCGTCGTGTTAGTTCTACTGCACCAGAGATCGGACGAAAAGATTAAAAAATTCCATCACAAACATGGGATCGAAGCTGTGTGGCTGTTGAGGTTTTGTTTTGGTTTTTGGTTTTTGTTTGTTTGTTTTGTTTTTTTTTTTTTTTTGGAGTTTTGTTTTCTACGCTTTTTGCGTGTTCGTAAACAACGAAAAGGCTAAATCTCATTTTCAATTAGCAAGACACCATTTCTTTCCCACATAGCTTTACCCAAGTGCATTTGCCTCCTTGGAAGTGTGTGGTTTCAAACTTTTGCATTGTTTGGGGCAATTTTCTTGTCTAGTCTACACTAAATCCAGATTCATCTACGTATCACTCTTTTCGACATATGTTTCTATTCTAAGAAATCAGGATCCAGACATCTATAGCTTGTTTCCATTCTTTTCAACTGATCACTCACACAATCTGCACCACAGAACCATACCCATTCCCTTTCGACCAGCTGTATAGATTCTTGTACGTGGCCCAAGGAATCTACTTGCATCATGACCAGCGGATTGGGTTATCGCATTACTGTTCAAACAACAATTGATATTATTCAATGGTTTCTTGCATTGATTGACCTTCGAATTTATTGTAATGTCCTAATGCGCCACTAGCTATGTACATGACTCACGATCCTCTGCGGTAAGTTAAACTACATTAACATGCAATGAGTGTTCTACAGCACAGCACATATACAAAAAAAAAGTAAAATTTCCACTCAAATTTGGTTGAAGATTTAATTTAGTTTTTTTAATAAGAACGGTTGCATGTTAATGTCTTTTAAGAGGATCCGAACTCTAGGTAGGCTACTCTTATGGTACCATACTACCATGTAGGGGTATCAATTGTTGACCCGACCCAGCACCCCGACCGGAGCTAACCTAATATTTTTTTGTTCAGTCTTTGAGTTCCCATGTGGCCATGATCAAAATAAAAAAGAAAATAGCGAGTCCGGTTCAGTTTCTAATTTCTAAATCCAAAAATGATTTGGTTCCACTCAATCTGATCAGTCACGTGGGTAAATCCAGAGTTTTTTTTTTTTTGGTTTTTTCAAGGTTCAGGTTTTAATCGACGTTACTCAACATCATCTCGACTAAAGAAAGATTTATCTCAAGTCGGGTAAACAAATTCTCCTCAGGCATTATATAGCATCCAAGGCCATATTTACCTTCAATCATATATACTCATGTCTCACTACTTGAAGTCATTTTTAGCGGTTCCCTCAACTTTTTAAGACTTCACCTTGTACAAATCACAGCTTTCTTACTAGTGCAGTCATTGATCTAGATATTGTCAACCAAAACCCTTTTGGGCCCAAAGTTCTTCTTTTTGAGTCACTCTAACGAATAGTCTCGTGCTCGCGTTGCTTTATGGCTATGTCCATTTTCATTTTCTGCCCTTAGAAGATATTTAACCACTCTTGTTATATAGAAAATGATTTTCATGTTGCTTTTCATAAATAAATTACATCTCAAATATATGCTAGATAAGAGTAGTAGAGAGCATCAAGGTAAAGAGACAAGCAATTACACAATACAAACCATAAGAGGAGATTATAGTGGTTTGGCACTCGGGCCTATGTCCACTCTTCTAAAACTCACTATTGAGCTTAGGTATATTTCATTTAGGTACTATTACAACCTAGGTCAATATACAAACCTAACTATTTACTCACAAGCAATCTAAACAACAACACTCAGTATCTTTGGCAAGTGTGGGCTACTTTCGGTTTCTCCAGCGGAGGTAATCAAGCTTCCAGTGTCTCCGGCGAAAACAAAGTAAGAACAATAATGAATATGAATGAAAATGAATGCAAAATAAAATAAATATTACCACAAGTTGGTTGATATTCGTAGTTGCACAATAGTGGGGTGCTCCTTGTTGAGCTAGTTTTCCTAGCTACCTACAAGTTTCATGTACTTGGCTCTAATGCTCCTTGAGCTCGGCCAAATGTAAGTTTTCTCTATGAAAAGTGCTCACCACAACTTCTCTATAGTAGAAGAATAGTGCTCAAGAGAAGAGAAAGAGAGAGAGAGAATATAGTATAGTATGCTAGCTATTCAAGCTTAAAATCTGTGAGCAGTAAAGGTTTTCTCTATAGAGAAGGCTCTCAAGATAGTATACCTTTTTGTTATCTCTAAAAATTCTTGGAGTGTTGGAGATTCTTTTTGTCCTAAAGAGAAAAGATGTCTTTTATAGTAGTGAGGAGCACCCATAGCTTTAGGATTGAGATATTTTATAAATGAGAGGATTTTGGACATTTGGATATGAAAAACAAAGTTCAAATTTAGAAAATCTCTCATTGGATTTTGTAACTTAAAAATATTCTAAAAATGCCCTATAAACTGGTTGCTTAATCCTCAATTGATTTGGGCTCGAAATCGATTTCGGATCAAGCAGTTGATTTCGGCTTTTGCACAGATTCACAATCAATTGCGAGATCTGAAATCGATTTAGAGTCTGAGAAAATTTCTAAAAATCGTATCGAAATTGATTTGGGCATATGGGTTTTAGGTTCAAGAGTCTTAATCTGAGACCAAACTCATAAGCAAAATCGATTGTGAGATCCGCAATTGATTTCGTCGAAACTTATTGCGAGATCCGTTATCGGTTTCAATTCTTAGTTTCTGAAAAACTGATTTAGCCACATGGAGGGGTTTGTCCTTGGGTATTTTGATTTGAGTATATGTGATAGACCTAAACCAAGTCTAGATTCATTTTAAGACATTCAAAATGATATGCATGCATGCTTTATACCTTCCTTGGTGTGCCAACTCTCTGGTCTCTTCCTTGGGTCTTTGGTTATTCATGGCTTCATGTGTTGAACTTGTGAGATCATATGATAATTACAAGACTCCTACCACTACCCAATTAACCATAGGATTAACATACATCAACAATTTCCCCCTTGTCAATTCCATGGAAAAACCCAAATACACATAGGTATACAATATGCATGGTTCCCCATAACCCAAATATATGGACTTAAAAACTATACAAGATTAGACATTTCAGCTCAATAACTTGATCTTCATCACTTGTGCTTTGAGTCAATAAGGCTTGCAAATACAACCACCTTCTTTATGCCAAAAGACTAAGATATGAGCAGCATAAATGTACAGTAGCAAGCATGAGACAATATATAAAATGTGCAACAAGTTACATGTCAAGTTGTTTTGTTTTCGGGTTAATTTATACTTCATTTATACTCCCCCTATTTTAGTGCTCTCACTACAGTGTGTAAAGTCTCACAAATCACCCTATGTCTCCCTTGTGTTTCTCACCCTATGTGTAGAGTGTCCTATGAGTAGAGCGTCTACTCCTTACTCTCACACCACCACAAACCTCATGTGGATTTGACTATTTAACTAACTCTCCCCCTTTTGGGCAAGAATTGACAAGCAAGTATAAGAAGTACATAATAAGCCAAACAATGGAAGATGAAATGGGAAATAAGAAGATATTTCATTAAAAAAAAGGTTAATGCCCATAGGGCTACAAACAAGCCTATTAGGGGACTCCCCCTAGGTAAAAGACATAGAGAAAAAAAATCTAACATCATGCCCCTATAGGGCATAACCATCTATACAAAAGAAAATATGTGGGTGAAACCAAAAGTCACTTAGACTCAGAGTTAGTGCTCTTAGTAGTAATGACTTGATCAGCTCATGCATCATCATCATCCTCATTTCTAGCCGTACTAGCCACAACGTGAAAGTCCAATATTATTCTTAGAGGGGGGTGAATAGGATAATTCAATTTCTTAATCTCACCTTATTGATAATTTGCTTAATCTTGATTAATTTCAGTGCAGGGATTTTGATTAAAAATTGTTTTTCTATGAACAATCATAAACCATGAGATTTCATCATACACTATAGTGTTACCTATAGCAGAGCGAGAATAGGGCTGATAGATTCCCTATATTCAATTTATTTATTTCTTATTGTTTTAACTGTTGCATGCACAATTGCAATAAATAAGTAAATGACGAATTCAATGAATTAAATGCAACTACTAGAGACAATCACCAAGCACACACAACACAATAATTTTATAGTGGTTCGGCACAAGGCCTACATCCACTTTCAAAAGCTCACAACCGAGCCATATAATTTTATTAAGAATGACAATTACAATCAAGGCTAAAATTAAATAAGGCATATCTACTACACTAGGTGTCTCTGGCGAGTGTGGTCTACACTTCCGATGTCTTCGGCAGAAGTGCCAAATCTACACTATTGGTATCTCCAGTGATAGTGTTGGGTATATTCCTAGTGTCTCTAGGGGAAAAGGTCTACACCTTCGATGAGGTGCCTAGGTTTACACTATTAGTGTCTCCAGCAGTAGTGTCAAACTCTTAGTGTCTTCAGCGAGAGTTATCATAATTTCAAATAAATTTAAATAGCTTTACTTACCTTTTTAAAGGGATGTAGCTATTAGCACAGTATAGGATCTCTCATTTTGAGCAAGTTGTGACTTTTTTAATCCCAATTGAATTTTCGAACCGAATAACTCTTTGAGATAGCCTCTTAATGATATACCTTAGCACAAGCAGGGAAGCCTTCTTGAGTTGATCTCTCTCTTCTTAATCTAGAGAGTTATGCACACTTAATGAAGACTTTAATCTCTTTCAGAGCTTAGAAACGATTTAAACAATATATTTCTTCAAAATATTTGGAAGCGTTCTTGTTCGCTTTCCGGTACTCACCCTAATTTATAAAGGACTCGTGGCTTGTTATCCATTAGATGGGAATCATCTCTAACATTTATTTTTTATCCCCATTTAATTTTTTCTATTTATGAAAGATTTATTAGCCGTTAGTCTCATTTATGGTGTGTTCTAACATTTTGGATCGATCTTGGATCATCCAAAGTACTGGTTTTCTCATAAAACTACACCCAAGACTCTGGATCAATCCTATTACATTGTAAGGCTCCAAATTTGTTCTTGGAGGGCTCTAGTGACTTCAGGGTCATTCCTTCTTAGTCCGAGAAGGTTCCTAGGTCCTTGAAACACTTCATTGGTCCTTCGATTCACAAACTTTACTTGTTTTACCTTTTTGATCTTGAAATGGTCTTGTGAATGCTTCAGGATGCCTTGTGTGCTTCCGGCTAGCTTTCTATTAGCTCTTCTTAAGATCTTGAGTTTGTTCTTCATGCAGCTTCAATCCCCAAACTTCTAAGACTCTAACATGACTTTTCTCATACCTTAGTCTATACACCTTTGTATTTCTTAGTTCATGGAGTTTACAACCTACTACATTAGCAGTTTCTTCTTGCAGTCATTTTCTCATGGATTTCTCATATGATTCCATTACAAGTGCTGCAATGATTGATGCTCTTCATTTGGAGAAGTATGAACAATATACCGGTAGGACTCGAGGACAAGTCTTTTTCAACTAGGGGAATTTGACACCGGAGTGTCCCATGACACCTTAGATCATGACATCCAAGTGTCCCATGACACTATAGCTGATGTTGCAAGACAAGTCTTCATCTTGGCAAGGTTCTAAAACTCTTCTCAGTCAACAGTTTTAGGATAACTTTTGAAGCACAGTTATACTAAATTAGTGTGAATTAAACTTTGAGTCATATCTCTTTAGAAAGCTCTATGATTCTAGTTTCCATTGCCTCAAACGATGTGCAATTTGGATTTTTGTAAAGGAAGTTATGTCTGTTTTATTAGAAGGTGTATGTGTTGATTGTGGTCAAACTAGGACTATGAGTTTTCAGGTTTCTTGTGGCTTTTCCCATTCCAAAATTTGTATTTATGTTATAAAAAGTTGTAGTTCAAGTTTAGAGTCAAGTATCTTAGTTATTTAAGTCTTGGAATTATATTTTTGTTATCTTGAAATTATAAGAAGTTATTGAGAGTCTTTACTCTTGCTTGGAGGGTTGTTCCAAGCCGAGGCCTATACAAACCCATGGCAATGTATGGATTTTACAAAGAATTTTGATATTTGAATACAATCATTTTTTGGCTTTTGAAGAATGATTTCTTTTACAACTCTTATCCATTGAGTGGACTTCTAGGTTGGTGGTGAGTTTGCTTTGTATCTCTTAGTGGTTTCCTTAAAGTGGTGATATATATATCTCTTTTGTTGCTCATTGAGTGGTGAGCTTATCTATCTTGCTTTGTATCCTTGGGTGGATTCCCTTGGTGATGAGCTTTCCTATTACTTTTGTGTGTCCTATTTACATATTTCATAATGGTACTAGGGGGCCCACAAACCCCACACAAGTTATGACATATCTCCATGACCAATTTCTATACAGAGGTCACATTGGCCCAAGAGGAGGGCCCACCATTAATCCAATGCCTAAAATTTCCATTCTAGAAAATCCAGGTGTTATGTCAAAATTCAGGCATGGAGCCCAGAAACCTAAAACCAAGTTTGTAGGGCCCACCCATCCATCTTTTCTTAAAACCATTGACCCTCATAGGGTTCCACAGAAGTCCAAAACCCTTGATATTATCAAAACCTTAAGGGATAGGGCCTAGGACACGAATTTAACACATTGACAGTTTGGACTATGTCCAAATGCTTGAATTTTATATATAATAAAATCAAGGTGTTCGACATAAATTTCAGGCATTATGATTTCCAGCTTTGTTTCAATCCTTATCTATCTTTTGCTCTTATTAATGCTTCTATGCCTTGCTTTCATATAATTGACTATATGTAGAATTACTTGTTTCATATAAATAGCATATCCCTCTTTTATGTTTACTTTTTATTTTATATGCATGTATGTATGTATATATGTGTGTATGCATGTACATGGCTTGGAGAACCCACCACAGTAAATATCTCAGTCCAGTTGCATGCCTTAAGAAGTCACACACACACCCCAAAATCATAATAAACTAAACAAATCTCATATTGGCTGCTAGAATACCGAACGTTTGAATTTTACCCATTGTGAATTTTACCCATTGTGAAATTCAAGAGTTATGTGTTCAACCTTAGACGTTAAGCCTGTTGGACCCACCAGTCCCACTTATTCTGTGTCAAGAGACCTAAAAGTGTTGAACTAATCTCAGAATAATAAAACCAACCCTCAACCCATCTACAAAAATCTGGGAACCTCTAACCAGCCCCAAAATGACGTTGGGTCCACTATTGGACATTTAGATGTCCAACGCTCAAGCATTGGCCTACGAAATACACATAATTAACTCTCTTTAATGGCACACATACCTATAAAACCTCATGACATACATGTTACGAGAAGCCACCCTAAAAAGATGGGTGGTTGGGATGCCTAGCACCTTCCCCAACCGCAACAAAACAGCCAACCCTGCTCTCTGACAAACTTAACTAATATAGGAGTTCACATATGTTAGGTATTTTGTGTGTTGTCAATGTCCATTCCAAAAATTGTGAGTACATATAGTATGGTTAGTAGACTTTGTATGTAATTCGTATATCTATGTAAGTCCAAGACACAAAGTCCAGTCAAGCTTGAAGAAGATGAACTCAAAAGCCAAATGACCACCGTGCAACAAAGGCTTATCATATGAAGACTCAAGATCAAGAGCAAAAGAGCTTTGAGCATCAAGGTCATATCAATTGAAGAATCAAAAGGAAGAACAAGCTTCAACAAGACTTTCCTTTAGTGTTTTAAAGGTAAATCAAAATAAAAGTTAAGGTAAATGGTGTGTGTGTGTGTGTATAAGACCAAACCGGAACCTAGCTTAGTTTAGAAAGATGAACCATGAACCTAGAATGGTAATTTCACCCAACTTATGATCTAATTGAACTTAAATTTGTAAAAATATGTTGAGGACATATGGATCCAACATTAGGTGAACTTAAAGGGACACCACGTGGATACTTTGAAATAAATGTGTAGAAAAGTAAAAATGGTCCAACTTAAAATGACCATAACTTTTGAAACCGATGTCCACTTAGGGCCCCGTAAGTACTCAAAATGAGTAAATTGACAAGCTCTATTTGAAAATCAAATCATCAAACAAAAGTTTCAGTTAAACATCTAGGCCGAGCTGTAAATGGTAAGATCAAGCCAATCTGGATTGAACCAAATTTTTATGGCTCAGTCCAAAGGTTGCTAGACTCAACAAACTAGGGTCCAAAAAGTTCTAGACCGAGCAACAAAAATGCAGATCCGTTTGGCACATGAAAAAAAAAAATTTAAAGGTATTTTTTTTAAAATAGATATGTGGTCCATATCTTTTGGTTTTTGGATAAGGGTTTGTGCTTGACCTAGACACTTATAAAAATGTCTTTTGACTCTAAGAAGATTATGGAATGAAAAAGAAAAAACTAGAGAAAAGCACCCTAGAGATCTTCTATGAAGAAAAAGTGTTGTTAAGTAAAAGAAGAGTCTTTGCTCTTCAAGACTCTCTTGGGTGAAGTTACCCACGATCTTTGCTCACCATTGGAACACATATCAAGATGAGATAGTGTCATAGGGCTTCAATCTGAGAAACTCGCGAAAACCCCGTGAACTAGAGCCAAACTGAGGTAAATCATTTGTTTAATTTATGGATTTTTTTAATTAAAATCAATAGTTATATTTTCCTACATATAGAGGCTTAATTAATTACATAGTAGTCATATTTACCTATATAGAGGTTTAAATCTGAATTAATATTCCTTCATATTCATACATTTATTATTGAGGAATATTACTATGACTATCATTGTTAAATCAGCCTACATAAAGGCATCGATTTAGGAATTATCATTCCTATCACTTAAATTTATTTATGAATTTGTAAGTCTTCACCGAAGATGGAATTGGCCTTAGCCAGAGAGACTTAAGGCACAATAAATTAACCTTCGCTGAAGACACCTGAAATGTCACACAAATAATCCTAGAGGGGGATGAATATGATTTCTTTAAATTGATTAGCCCCTGTTTTTAAATTTACCTTGTTGTGGTTATTAACTCCTTTTGCAATTTGTTCACCTAAGTGAGTGTGTGCTTCAATGAACCTACTCAAGTATAATATCAAACATATGCTAAACAAGAGTAGTATAAAATATAGCAATGGAGAGACAAGCAATCACACAAACACAAACCACAACACAAGATTTATAGTGGTTCAGCACTTGGGCCTACGTCCACTATTCTAAATCTCACTACTGAGCTTAGGTATATATCATTTAGGTACTATTACAACCTAGGTCAATATAAAAACTCTATTACTTGCTCACAAGCAAGCCAAACTACAACACTCGGTGTTTCCGATGAGTGTCCACTACCTCTGGTATCTCCGGTGGAAGTTCTTAAGCTCCCGGTGTCTCTGGCATAAGCAAAGTAATAGTAAAAATGAATATGAATGCAAAGTCAATCAAATATTACCACCATATAGTTGATGTTGCTAGTTGCTCATTATGTGGGATGCTCTTTATTGAGTTGATGTGCTTTAGCTACCCACAAGCTCTAGTGCTCCTTGAGCTTAGCCAAAGGTGAGTTCCTCTAGGGAAAGATGTTCACCACAACTTCTCCTCAATAGTGTGATTATAGCTCAATAGGAGAGAAGAAACAAGAGAGAGAAGTGTAGTATGCTAGCTACTAATGCTCAATAATCTGAAGGCAATGGAGGTTTGTGCAGTTGAGAAGGCTCTTAAGATAGTATGCCTCTTAGCTCTCTCAAAAATAACTTGGAGTGTTGGAGTTGTCTTTACCCTAAAAGGAAAGATCCCTTTTATAGTGGAGAGGAGCATCATTGGCCTTAGGATGAGCATATGGCAATTAGGGAGTGTTTTTAGGCCTTTAGATTAACCAAAACGGGTTCCAATTTCAAAACTCTCACCTAAATTTTTGTGAAATTTTTTTCCCAAAATTGCCCTCCAAACCAGTTGCGTTTTTTGCAATCGGTTTGTGATTCCATTTCAACCCAAAATCGATTTAGCTTTTTGCAATTGGTTTGGGTTTTAGAATTTTTTTCTAAAACTTACACCACAATCAATTTGGCTCTATGGATTTAGGCCACAGCTAAGAGAAAAGTTGTCCAAAATCAGTACCAAAACTAATTGCGTTTTTCACAATCGATCGGTTTCGCTATAATTTTATGCACTTTTTGATTTAAGCAGATTCCTTTTAGCTATCCATGGGCATTCATTATAGGGCATTCTTAGGGACCTTAAACCATGTCTAGGATTGATTTTAGGCACACATTATGACATGATATGCATGATATATACCTTCTTTGAAGTGTCTCTTCTCGATGCTCTTCCTTGGTCTTTGGTCCTTCTTGGCTTCATGATTTGAACTTGTGAGTTCATATAGGACACTTACAAGACTCCTAGCACTACTCTTATACCCAACACATGCTCATGGGATTGACATACATCAACAACACCTAAGATTGTGATCACCTTGGTAGGAGACACCCAAGGTAGTATAGTCCTTATCAGAGACACCAACGATGAAATGTGTGCTTGCCAAAGACACATGTTGTATTAGGTTTACTTAATTTCCTACCATGATTTGTAATCACTAATAAAATTAAGTAGAGAGCTTTTAGACGATGGATGTAGGCCCGGGGTGTTGAACTACTATAAATTCTTGTGTCAGGTGTGGTTGTGCATTTGTTTTTATTTGAGTTAATCATTTATTTATTATTTAATGTTGAATGCACACTTGATTACACACACTATACACTAAGTCTGAGATTTGTACTGATAATCAATTTAGTTATTAAGTAAAATATTTAAATTAAATAACCTTAGAGAATTTATCAGGTCATCTCCTGCTCTGCTATAGGTCACACAAGAGTGCATGACGAAGAGTAGTGATCTACAATAAGTTCATAGAGAATTGATTTACTTATTAAAGTATTTTGTTGCACTTAAAGTCAAATCTTTAAGTAAATCAAAAGTGGATTAAAAGTAAAATATGTTTAAAGATCATATTCACCTCCCTTGCAGTTTAGATTTTCAACATACTAGACCTTAGGGTCTAGACTTACTTTCTCCTAGAAAAGAAACCGATGTCTAATTCCATCGGTAAACCTAAGTTGGTGGCGACTCCCAAAAACCCTATCATTAGTCAGTCACATGATTAAACCTCACCTACCACTCCCCTTTTAAACCATCATTCCCCAAGAACCAAGGGGATAGGAGATGCCCTCAACAACGAAGTGGGGGTGGGAACCAAGACACAAAAAGGGGGGATGGAGACGTGAGCCTCCTATCTTTCTCCGATGCCCACACCTACTGAAAGACATCTATTAAAAGGTCATATTTGATATTTTCATCTTCCACTATGACTGTTGGAGCTCTCTCCGGAGTCACTGGGAGTTTTCCTCCGTCGGAGCCACTAGAGGTGTTTGCATTATCCGTCAGAGCCACCGGACGTATCAGACTTATGGCGAGATGGTCTCATGGGTAAAGTAAGTCAATTCAAATTTATTGATTTTAACTGTAATAGAAGCGATCTATTAATAAAAATCAACATCGCAGTGACAAGCTTTCTAAGAGTAGATGTAGGCTTGGAGTGCCGAATGACCATAAACATTGTGCAATGTGTGTGATTGTATATGTTGTTTATTTACTACTGCATTGATCAAATTGTTGAACTTGATAGATCATTAATTGATTTCAAAGAAATTTAATGGAATTGTGATGAATTAATATTATAATAGTTAAACATAATAATTTACTTGCATTAAATTGATTATCTGTGAGTACATTATTTAAAACCAATCTACAGTGAAATTGTCTTATTCCATCGGTTAGGTTCATAACATCACCATTCTAAAACCAAAATTTGTTTTAGTTAATAATTCATCACTAATTAGTGTTTGTGATTTATTAATTGTATAAAATTAAAGGGCATTGTAAAGGGTGAAAATTAGAATAATTAGTTTTAAAAATTGGGACATTCCTAGTCACCCCCTCTCTAGGGAATTTCACTTATATCATTTTGGTCACCATTGTTGCTTAGTATTATATACTACCTTATTTCAGCAATGATGAATGCTTACCATGTCATGTGCGAAAGCAAATTAGGAGAAGATTGTAGAAGCCGGTTGTATTACATCCTTGCTTATGCTTCTTAGCAGCTTGAAGGATGAGATGATACGCAAAGTAATTGTAGGTGTAATATCCAACCTTGTGATGATGGTTAGTATTAAAAATGTGTGTTAGTTTTAGTTGATGTTTTGTTCTTTTGACTGGGTATTATTATTTGAATTCAGATTCCTTCATTCTTTTGTGCTATTAACCTTCATCTGTTTTTCCAAAAACCAACCAAGAACTTCATTATAATGGTTCAAGGTCGTATTAGTTGTTTTTAATGATTGTGACCAATGCTAAGAATCCTCAAACTCTTCGAATGGTTTCTAGAGCCATCACTAATCTCTGTGGCAATGGTTAGTTTTGATTAACTAAATTTTGTTTCTCAATCAACCTCTGTCTTCTTAAAATGAATTTTTAAAGAACCAATCATGAAACAATTATGGGGTTTGTAATCCTGATAATGATGAGCAACATGAAGAAGGTGTTTTCCTACATGATGCAAGACGACCAGCTCTTCCCCATGTTGAGAGTCTTCGAGACCTTCATGTTTGTAGCTGAGGTCAGACTCACTCCCTCCTTCTGTTTCTAGGGATAAAAAGAAGAGAAAAGTATACGAGATTCTCAAACAATACTTTGAATTAACCCAGAGGATATCTATCTTGATTTTGTCAACAAGGCATGGGTTTGACATGGGGTCATTGTTAGGTAGTGGTTTCACCGCCATTAATTGCTGCTTCTTATGGAGCTCACCATATATCACATGGTGTTCATCATCATCTTTCACATTGAGCCTACCACGTGCATGCATGGAAAGTTCAAGCATGCAAATTTTGATAGATTCTACAAACATGGGATATCTGAGAGAAGCACGGAGAGAAGTTTATGAACTTTTTTGTGGTAAATTGAGTAAGTTTATGAAGTTTAAAAAGTGGAAGTAGAATTTGTTTTTTGTAATGACCAATTCTACTTTTTTTATGAATGAATGAATTAGTCCTCTCTTGTGAAGAGGCTGATTTGAGGACTCGCTTGGATACATAAAGTGGTATAATGCTTTTGTTTATTAGGTGCCTAATAGAGGGGAAACTAACATGAACGTTGTTAAAAATATTGGCCATGCACTTTTCCATGGAATTCAGTGGAATGCCGTAAAAAAACATACTACTAATGACGCTCCTAAAAACGTCGTAAAAAAATAGTTATTACAACATTCAAGCATTGGCATTCTTAAGAATGCCGTTAATAGTCTTTTCTACAGCGTTTTTTGAATACGGTCTTTGCCAGCGGACTTTCTACGATTGTTGCAATGCATGACGTTTGGGTGAACACCGTAAAATGGTTTTTATGACATTTTTTGAACACCCTAAATGCCCCTTTTATTGTAGTGCTTTCTTTAAATAATTTCTTGACTTCTCTTCTTTCTTTTTTGAGATAACTTTTTCCTTTTAAATTTTCTTTTTTATTATTACCCACCTCTTTTCTACCCAATAAATAATGAAATAGAAACGTATATCTATACTTATCCAAAAAGTCCCAAGTCTTGGGTCTCCGGCCTAACCATGGCCCAAGCTTAAGTTTGAGGTTTAACTTAGGCATAGGGCTGGTTAGGTCTATGCTCTGGCTAGGTCATTATGGGTCATTTTTTAGGATGGGCTAGACAATGCTCTAGTGACTCAACCATGTCTGCAACCCTGTTAACACCCATTGGTTTTCTATTATGTTTATTCTTTCTTTCTTTCTTTCCTTTTTTTTTCATTTTATCTGTTTTTTCTGTTAAGGGTTCATTAACCCATGTTCATTTCTTGGTAATCTATAAATAATAAAGTAATGGGTTGCCAACATGGATAGTCCTTATGATTTTTCTTATTTTATAAGATACACCCCCACATTTTTCCCTTTCTTTTCTCCATTCTCATTTTAAATTCTGTCCAATCCTAAATCCAATCTCAACTCTCTCCACCTCTTCTTAATTTCTCTCTTCCCTAAAACCTTACATTTAGTCATGATCCTTACTTTCCTTCCTACATTCTCTCCTCTATTTCTCCCTTACATTTTAATTTAAACATGGAGGAAAAAAAGATAGCAAATATAGATTAGGATTTGATACTCTCCCCTAATTTATATCTAACAAATATATTTCTAATCTTCTCTCCTTTGTTATATATTTTTAAAATAACTTTTGCCTTTCGAATTTTCTTCTCTTTTCTTCCTGTTCTAATTTTATCTAGATATTTTCTACTTAAAGAAAAATGAAATAAAAACCTATATATATTTATCCAAAAAGTCTCAAGCATCGGGTAGGTTACAGTTAGCATGAGCATGACCTAAGCTTAAGTTCAGGTTTTGTATTAAGCCCAGTACCTATAAGGTCTAAGCTCGGTCAGATCAATTTGGGCCATTATCAAGATGGGCTAGCCCTGGATTGGGCTGGTCCAATCATGTGTGCAACCCTATTAGCACTCCTTATTTTTAAACAATTTAACACCCCTTGGTTTACTCATATGCTTATTTTCTGTTCTTTTTCTCCCATTTTCTTTGTTTTTCTAGGGCTTGACCCATATTCCACACGTCATTTGCCAATAACAACAATAAAATGAGCTTCACTCAATCGGAGTTAGCCTTGCCTTCCTAAATTGATAATGTATCATTTCCCTTTTTGGAAGCTTACAAGTAGGAGAGGTAGGATTCGAATGCTCTAACCCTACTTTTCAAGAACAATGTGTCATTTCACCATGGTAGCTTGCTTGAAATCATAGTAACACATTGATAACCATTGGGATTGGAAGAGTTGTCACCGTAAGAATTGGTTTCAAGCTCTCCCTAGCCTTTCTTTGTCAAGGAATTCTCGACGTATATGAAGGATTGTGATTTGTTCAAGTCAGAGTCAAAAGGATGATTCCTCACTTCATATTTCTCTCATTAAAATTGTACATGAAAGCTTTAATTAATTTTTTCCTTATTGATAACCTCACAGAAGCTTCAACATGGAAGGCTACTATGTGAGGGGGAAAAAGAAGAAAAAAGAATCATCTTCTTTCTTTTTATTATCTTATTGTCATTGTATAAGACCAAATTCAATCTATTTTTGAAAGGAATAATTAACTTTTGGAGGAATCCATTAGTGGTTGCAAAATAGATGATTTTTTCTATCTTTCCTACCTTGGTTTTGTAAAAAAAAAATTCAGAAAGATTGTGTTGAGATGGTGTCTTGATTCCACATGGAACCAGCTGTGCATAACCCATCATCTGAGGAATTAGGAAGTTTCCAATTTGTGGTCTCTTAAGCCCTAACGGTTTAAGGTTTCTTGTTTTAATATAAAAAATCTTTATGGGTTTCTTTTTGGGAGAGGGAAGAGAGAGACTTTGGTGAGAGGCAAGAACGTATTTGGTGTTAGGAGTTCTTTAGGTTTTTGCTTTAAAGTTTCACCTTTGAGGTTTAAAAACTCGTCATTGTACGTTTTGTACTCTTCTTTATTCTCTATATTAGTGAAGTTATTAATCTTCTTCGCCCATGGATGTAAGCGAGTTTGCCGAACTACATTAAATATTGTCTCTTGTGATTGTTCTTTATCATTTATCGTTTTCTCGTTTTGATTAGCGCACATTGCATACTTGAATCCAATCCGTGTTTCATTCCGTTGTACTGGTCTGCCACAACAGATTGAGATTACTTTTCTTTGTGAGATTGTTCTTTCTCATGTTTATTTTCTTAGTTTTGTTATATATGCTGCAATCAACCCATGACTTTACAAGTATATATTTATAATTTTGACAAGATCATAAGAAATATAATCAAGGATTAAAGAAAAATGAAGAGAACGGCACAGTGATATAATGGTTTGCCAATAGTCAAAGGCTATTATTTGACACACATGATCATAGCCTCAAATATGGTATTTTCAACAGAGAAAATCCATGATTCATATATTTTGAAAGGGGACAGATGTTCTCTCTAGGATTTTCCATCCAGGATGGTGTCCAGGACACCATGGAGCTTCACATGGAATAAAATGGACAGGACTTTGAAATTTTATCAAAATCCCACCCATTTTATTCCATGTTAAGCTCCATGGTGTCTTGGATACCATCCTGGATTGAAAATCCTGGACAGAACATCTTCTTTGGAAATTGAAAAGGCCAGCCAAGAACATTAGGAGAAATCCTCTGCAACAAGCTTAAATTACATTAACTGGAAACTGCTCTCAAAGAATGACATGTGGCTAAGAATGGACCCACTTTTAAGTTTACAACATGACACATGTAATAAAATTCTTGCCCAATATTGAAATTTCAATTTTTTTTTTGTTTACATGTCTTGTTTTAAGGGCAGTTTCCAGTTAATGTAATTTAAGCTTGTTGGAGAGGATTTGCTTTCGAACATTAGAAATTTAGATTGGAATGATCTCTCGTAAGCTTAACCAGCACAAAGGCATATGTTTAGAGAGAAAACCAAACAGCCATTTTGTGTTCTCGGTGGGAAAGTTTAATATCTTGTCCCCTCTTAAGTTAAACGTGTTGGATTGGAAACCTTGGGGATCCATAGATCCACCGAGGCTCTGGCTGCACAACTGTTTTTTTTTTTTTTTTTCTCTCGAAGACTATAAAATTATCTAAATCACGGACCCTACTCTACAAAGGCTCTTGCAGGACACCTTCATTTCTCTCTCTTTATTCGTTCTTTTCGAGCTGTGTAAGCTTAATTACCTCGAAAGGTATCTCAATCGGTCTTCCACTAGAAGGACCAATGAACCAAATAATTGTGTTCCAATCATTTCCACCTGACTGGAAGGATAGCACACCAGTGCCTATACAATTTTTGGCATAATGCCTGGCAAAGCGTGTTTTGGTAAATATCGATCTACTGAATATTTATTAAACTTCCCCATTTTAATCTGTCAGGCACCATTTTCCGGTATCATGCGGTGCATTGATTCGGTTTGGATCGTGTCAGGCCTCCATATGGCCTGTTAGGACCTGTCTGGCCTAACAGGCCGACACTGTCGGGCCTAACAGGCCGACACTGTCGCCTAAACAAAGAGATCCAAACTACCCGTTTGGTGATGCGTCGTCCTGTTAGTTAGTCTAGACAGATCCTGACAGGACATAACAGGCCGGACAGGATCCAAACCGGCATTGATTGGGTGTTGGACCATCCTTTTCACATGGACTCGAGTCTTAGAATGCAAGGGAGAAAAACTTGGGTAAGAAGTCTTATAGGAACTCACTTGGAACTTCTCATGTCTTAAGCAGTACTGCATCATTCCTTATAAGAAGATTTCAGCCACACCAATGTTCTCAACATATCTTGCTTTTTCTTGGCTAAAGTAGAAATAAGATATCTCTATTTCCTAAGCCAAGGAGATCATGCACAATTCCCATTCACAACACGTATCTAGTGAATTCCGCCTTAACGAGCGCACCACCCTTCCGCCTAGCAAACCCCACAAGAGATGGCACTATGCTTTTGTTGCAGTCTATTCTTCCTGGGTACTGGTCTCTCTTGCCAAAGAGATCATAGCCAAAGCCAATATGACACAGTGGAATAGCAAGGAGAAGAACACGTCGTCTCCTTTGTTAGAAAAAACCCTAAACTTTACCAAGGAAGAGAAACTCATTCTAAAACTTTTATTAATGAAAAACTGAATTGCCTTGAAGCCTACAATGCTTTAAATAGAGAAAAGAAATCCTAATTCGTGTTAGGCACGAAATTAGGCTAATTTGGTAAATTTTACCAAAAATAGAAAATTTGAAATAATAACAAAATCAAATAC
>JAOXJP010278163.1:0-19698 GCA_025762735.1 Platanus orientalis | reverse complement strand
AGTTCTTGAGAAAAACTTTGCAATGATTATAACTTATATACTTTTTAGTCAAGACATAGAGATTTTCTAAAGATTCATGCTTAAAACATGGAGAATCAGTTTTTCAAAACTTGAACAAATCTCTAAGAACTTAAACAAAGAACAAAATCATATAATCTTTATGCAATTATTTGTTTCATTAACAAAATTTTTAAACTTCTCATATTTTCTAAGAAAACAAGGCTTAGAACATGAAGGATTTGTTAACATTTTCAAACAAAGCTCTAAGATCCTAAATAAGGAACAAAACGTATAAACTTTATGTGATTACTTACTTCTTATTGTTGAAAATTGGATTCCCAAAACTTGTTGTGTTCTTCATTTTTTTCTCTTCCAAATCCTTAAAATTTTCTTTAAACCCTAGTTTTTCTCTTCAAAATCTCTAGTTTTGCAAAACTTCTTCAAAAGATCTTCTTTCTTATGAGTTTCTATCTTTTTATAAGCTTAAATAGTAACCATAATTCTCAATTTCGTGTTTAGGTAGGTTTCTAGTGAAAAAGTCCTTAAAATTGTGTAAAAGTCGCGGTTGTACGGAATTTTCCACTTTGATGACATCATTTTACCATAATTTTTTTTCAGCACAAACACTATGTGGGAAAACGGTCATAACTTTCTCTACAAAACTCGGATTCACTCACCGTTTTTTGTTGTTAGAAGCTAGACTTCAAGAGCTTTCCAAGCATATATAGCTTGCTCTAATTCATTCTAAAATTTTATTGGTATATTTTTAAATTTACCCAAAAATCTACTGATTCATACCATACCAGACGATGTAAACACTTTTGGGAAAATTATCATAACTTCTTCTAGGAAACTTCAATTCACTTACCGTTTGTCGCATTGGAAAGTAGACTCAGAGATCTTTTCAAGTATATATTATTTGTAGGGTGATTTCTATTAGATTGAAATATATTGGTTTACGAAGTTGTGTCATCCGTTTGGGATAGCTTCAGAAATTGTCATGTCCTTGACCTTTTTTTGTTTTTCCTTGCTTAGTAAATTATTTTTAACTTTTTCGTTTGTTGTCTGTTTCACTCGCCGTTTGTTGTATAAGACTCTAGACTTTCATGTCTGTCCAAAGGTCTAAGTTTCATTCTCAGATTCTTTCTACATTTTTGCTGGTGTTTTTCTAAAGTTGTGTCAATGATCAGATCAACATATGTGCATTTTATTGGTCTTATGTATGTACAAAACTTATGTGACATGTGTTAGGATTCTAAGTGTGATATGTACACAGTAATATGTGTATCTTGGTGCAGGGTGTTACATCTCCCGATGGTGTACTTAGGAAAACTTCATTAGTGAACCTATACCAACCCTGTAGGCATTAGCCTATGATGCATACACCATTGGAAAGATTTAGAAGTATACTTTCCAAAGAAACAAATGATGATTGAATTGGAGTTTTCTATGGGAAGTTATGCTTGATTTACCATCAGGTGTCAAAACAGGAGAAAAACTAGCCTCTGAGACCGGTCATAAGTTTCTCGGACCAGTCAAGGACCTAGGACCATTCATGAATGAGGTAGGACCAGTCCCACCACCCACCACCCATGCTATCCTCTATTGGACCGGTCCCAAAGACCTTAGGACTGGTTCAGAAAACTCAGGACTGGTGTAAAGCGGAAACATGGTGAAATTTTTATATTTTTATTTATTTTTTTTATCATTTTTGCCCATTTCATGCCTAACACATGTGGAAGACTCTAAAATCATGGAATACACTTAGATGAAGAAATGTATACCCAAACTATACTTTATTTAAATCTAAAACCAAAAAAAGGAAGAAAAGATATGAGAAAAAGGAAATTAGGGGAAAACTAGAGAGAGAAATTCCCAATTTGATAAGTTCTTCCTCAACCATGGTGGATTAAGCTATGATTTGAATTATTCAATGAAATTGCATGATTCTGTTGATGAATGATCTCACATATTGCAGAGATCTAAAGTTTAGAAAACTTTTAAAAGAAAAATGTAGAGAGAGAGTAGATCTAGAAGAAGAAAGCTTATGAGAAGTATATATGTGGATTATACACATTTCTGCTTCTCATTTTCATTTTAGATTTGACAGATCAACCATGTTTAATGGATATTTCATTTTTGAAATCTTCATCAATGTGAATCTATATAAGTTTTTGAACTCACCTTCCATTATATTGATAGATCCATGAATGTTCCTTTAAATCCTCATGTTTGAATATGAAATTGACTTGGATCTACATTTAAATTGATATGAATCTCCATGAATCACCTACTATGAACTGAATCATGGATGATTTATATGAATCTCATTGGAATTCCATTAAATATGTAAAATATATTGATATACAATGAAATTGAATGTAAAGAAGTGATTATCATTGAATTTCTATATGAATTTAACTTTGATTTCACATATAAATATGATAAATGATTTATTGAATGAATATCTCAATTTTTTTTCAAATCATTTAAGATATCATGTGATAGAAGATCAATTAAAGTATGCAAATCTGAATTCTTATGAATTTGCCTTAGAATTATGATTTAACTATCTGAATATTGAATCATTGATTATAAATTATGATTGAATTGATGACAAGAACTCATAGTATCATCTCATAACTTGAGATTTATGATTATTTATTGATTTATGATTGAAATCAAGCTAGAATCTAAAATGAATACTCTATTTTGAGTGAAGTTGAACATGACTAATAAGAAAAATTATGATTATTGATTGAAATCACATTGAATTGATTGAATGGTCATATATCCTACTCCATGTGTTGAAAAGTATTGAACCTAGGCCACTTTTCCTCATTTATGAGAGTTTTCTTATTGGCCTATTGATGCTATTGATCTATTTCATGGAATATTGTATTGAATCCTATGAAATTTATTGAACCTTTGATAGAATTCTATATTTGATAACTTAACGTTGGATCTAAACAAGGAAGGGACCTAACCTTGGGTCTAAACAGGGTAGAATTCTATTTTTGATTACTTAACCTTGGGTCTAAACAAGGAAGAGACTTAACATTGGGTCTAATTAAGGAAGGGACTTAATCTTAGGTCAAAATAGGACAGGATTTTATTGAACTTTGAATTATTGAACCTTTAAACATCATTTTGGGACTTCCCATTGGGTCTAAACAATGGACATTAAACCATTCTGGTATTGAACTTTTTGAACCTCATTGAATATTTTTTTTAACTCATTGACTCATTGACTTATTGAACCTTTGAATTTTATTTTGGGACCTTCCATTAGATCGTCATCTCATTTGACTTATTGAATTATTGAAATATCTAACCATTGAACTATGTCTATTAAAATATCAAATCATTGAATTACGTCTATTAAAATATTGAATCATTGAATTATACTAAACTCATTGACAAATAAATAATGATATGAATCAAGTGAATGAAAAGTGATATGAACCTATATGAAATATTGAACTACTTATTGAATCATTGAATTATGAAAATGTCAACAAGGAATTGTGATAATGTTATTTATATTGAACCATTGAACCTTTGTTATTCATTATTCATGGCTTTGACTTCTATTTATGATTATCCATGGACTAATATGCTATTGTTAGCATTTATTGATTACTTATTATAATATTGAATTGCTTACATGTAATCTATACTTTATGTTTCGGATTACTATTGTATGGTTTACAGGTATACCTATTGAACCGTCAAGCTCACCCAAAATCTGACTACCATCTCAGATGAAGAACTTTTATCTAAAGGGATGAAGGGACAAGAGAAGAGATCAGATACAGATTATATGATCTTTCCTTTTTAGTTTTATTTGAAAGTACTTGTAAAAAGGATGTAATGAATCAAATGTGTATCTCATTATGAGTCTTCTTTTATCTTCTACTGTGGATTGAATTGTAAGTAACCTTGGATCTTTCATTTATGGATAAAGATGACTATGGTTCACATATGTGAATACAAGGTAAAGGTGTTATTTCTATTGTGTAGATAGTTTAAATGTTTAAAAAAGAAAATGGTCACGTATGAATATGATTCTACTACGTTATGTTTCATATTAAAATCTAAATATAGATTCTAATGATAAAAAGAATGTTAAATGAATGCTAAGAGCACATGAATATAATATGAAATGTGATATGGAATGGATAAGGATAAGATCAGTTAAGTAATCCATGTCATGGCTTCAACTAGGTTCATTATCGGGTTGGTTTCCATTGGCCCGGGTTCGGGTCATAACAAATGGGGCTCATTTTCCTATTTATAAAGGTCAAAAAGAGGTTCAAGAAATCCCCCAACAACTCTTTTAAAAAGGAAAAAAAATATTGTCGTTTGGAGCATTTTCCAAAAGTGGAAAATTTAATTTTCACGCCTAAGATTAGTCCTGAAGTCTTCGGGACTGGTCCTAAGGCCCATATTTTACTCATTTTGGTCATTTTCTCCCTTTTTCTTAGTCTTTGCTTTAGGCCATGTCCCTTGAGTTTAGGTCAATATTAAACATTTTATTTAATGTGTGTTTTTGGCTTGTGTTTCATGCCCAATACCCAACTTACCAATCATTACAAAATTACCATCAAGTCCGAGAGTTGGCTTTTTGGAGGTAATTTGTTTTTAAGACTTGAGGTTCTTCAACACATGCTTCAGTCTCTTTGGCTTATGGTCATCCCGATTTCTGATTCCATCTTCCTGACGCTTTCTTGGACTCTAGATTTGGTCTTACATAGATATACAAAGTACATACCAAGTCCCCTACCACATGACCAAACTACATGTACACACTTGTTACACTTGTTTTGAAATGGACATTGACAATACAAAATACTAACAATCTCTCCATTTGTCAATTTCATGCTAAAACAATAAAATTTACATAATAAATCGAAGTACATATATCTAACCCATTATCTCCCCTTCTTGTCAAATACTCTCCCCTTTTTTGGTGGTTGACAAAGGATAGGTCCTCTCTCAAGATGTGATGACATTCCCTACAACACATCAAAGCCAAAATACCTTTCACCAAAAGGTGTATCAATTCAAAATAAATTTAACTTTAAGCATAATAGAACAACAATAGATTTGACTACCAAGCTCAAGTGACATTTTCAAAATAATAATAATAATAATATTAATAATAATAATAATAATAATAATAATAATAATTCAGTCCAAGATCCACATGGCACAAATTATCAAAAAATTATACTCCCCCTGAGTTAATATAGCCATTTAAACAACAAAATGCCATACAATACCAATTGTGATATTTAAATAAAATATTTTACTATTTGATCAAGATGCCCCCCTTTCACATATCTCTCCTTTTCATGCAATTTCTCTCCTCCTTAATATATGAAAATATTCAAATAGAAAAAGTAGCAATGAAGGTGAAAAATATACCAATTGATAGCACTCAATCAAAGAAGCAAAGTTATTCAAACATTTTAGTTGAGGCTTCTAAGATCACTAACCTTGTCCCAAACTTGTTTTAAAATAACCAGATTATTTTATTTATTTATTAATTTGTTTCTTAATTTCCTTTTGTTTTGAGTTTTGGGATTTAAACCTATCAAACTTCTTCTTTTGACATTCAAATTTTAAACTTCTTAACATTCCACAATAATAGCATTTAACATGGCATTTTAAGCTAGAGGCATTACCGTTTGAATTTCTTTTGCTTAACTTATGTTTACCCACTTAAATTGGGTGTTTTCCTTTATGAGGAGCATGTTTGGGTCCAACTCTGTTGTAGGGGGCTTTTTTGGTTTTGGAGTAGTTGTTCCATGACCAATTTCAATTTAGCATATTTTCAAACTTTTCTCCTTGGGCAATAATTCTTATTTACTATTTTTCTCTTCTAAAAATTTGACTTTATTTTCAAGCTCACTTACTTGTTGAAGATTTTCTCCTCAATTTCTTTAGAAAAAAATTGACTAATTTCATTTAAGTTATTTTCGAAAGATTTTATTTTATTTTTCTATTAAGTTCTCATTGTCCTCCTCAAGAAGAGCATTTAACTTAAAAGATTCATCATGACTTAACTTTTCTTTCAATTCTCAACTTTGTTCTTCACTTTAATAATTTCTAGGCTTTGAGAATAAAGTTGGTCATAGGCTTCTTAAAGGTCTTCCTTATCACTTTCTTCTTCTTTTTCACCACTTCAAGTGTTTATAACTTCTTGAACATTGGCGAATGTGAGGAAGGCCTTGATAACTCGTGAAGATTCTTCTTCACTTTGAGATGACTCATTTCTTGAATCATCAGAGTTGTCATCCCATGTTGTTGTAAAAGCCTTTGTTTTTTTTTTCTTTTTAAGAGGTTTTCTCTTGTTAGCATAGTTGGCTGCAACATGTCTATAACCTTTGCATTCATAGAATTGGATATCTTCTTCGGGAGACTCATTTCTTCTAGAATTTGACATTTGTCTCTTAGAATAAGAAGGTTTCTTCCCAAATTCTCTAGTCTTCTTTTGGAAGAGTTTTCTAAATTGTCTAGGGAATTCTTTATAATCATCCTCTGAAGCTTCATCGTAACTAGAGTGCTTATGGGATTTAAGCGCAATGCTCTTCTTGTTAGTGGGTCTAAGTTTAAGCTCAAAAGTTTGAATAGACCCAATCAAATCTTCTAGTTTCATTTTTTCAAGATCTTGACATTCTTTTATAGTGGTTACTTTGGATAGAACCATTTTGGAAGAGACCTAAGTATTTTTTTAATGATTTTGGAGTCTTTAACGTCTTCCCTAAGCCCTCTCATCAAGTTAACGATGTCTTGGAGTCTCGTATGAAAGTTAATGAATTACTTATCTTCTTCCATTTGAAGGGATTCAAACCTGGAGGTAAACATTTGAAGCTTTGATTTCTTCACAAGGTTTGTTCCCTCATGGGTAACCTCAAGAAGATCCCATGCTTCTTTAGCAGTTTGGAGACCAAAGATTCTCCTAAACTCATATTGACTTCTTGCATAACTAATAACATTTAACGCTTTGTAATTGGCGGTACATTCTTTCTGTTCATTAGCATCCAATTTTTTTTTATCCTTAGGTCTAGTATATTTATTTACAATGACAGTTTGAACCCCAAATTTCATGGATCTAAGGTATATGTTCATTTAAGACTTCCAATAAGTGTAGTTTGAAGCATCGAAGAATCAAGGCTGATTTGTGGCATATCCCTCTATCATTTTAGAAATCAAGGATCTTTAGCCCGGGTGGTTAAACCCAACTAGATCAACCTTGCTTTGATACCAACTAAAATTCCAAAATGATGATCCGAAGGATCCTAGAGGGGGTGAATAGGATCACTAGACTTAATAAAAATTCTTTAACACTTAAGTTCCTTTTTTATTTACTTATAATCTAATTTAGATTGTAAAGGAATATACAAATTAACAATATAAATAATTCCTCCCTAATTTATTTAAGTCATAATACAAATAATGACTTAAATAAATTAGCCAGCAAACACTAGTATACCACGGGGCTTTGTCATTACTTATAGTTTCCTATAACAAAGTAGGAGTAGGGCAACTAGTTCCACTTTAGAGATTTTTTAAAACATAAACAATGTAAATACAACAAACACCACAACACATGATAGATAATTTGCATACACCCCACAAGACAAGGATTTATAGTGGTTCAGCACTCCAGGTCTATGTCCACTATAATCGTTAATTTATTTAGAACAATACTCCTAGACTATTATAGGCAAAATTTAGAAAATCTTGATTTACTTACAAGTTTCAGAGAATCCCCTCCCTTGTAAGTACGCTCCTAGTGACTCCGATGGGCACGCTCTGTCTAGTGACCTGATGGACTTATGCTTGACTTAACTCTGGCAAGTGTGAAGAGAATCCACCTCTGGTGACTCCGATAAAGGCTACTAATACGTTGAAGAAGTAGAGAATCTTCTCCCTTCAGGTTGCCTCTTATACTATAGTCTCACCGCCAATGGACTTAGATGATAGGATAACCATCCTAGAAGATTCAAAGGGGCCAATCAGGTCATTGGGAGCTATAAAAGTATCCAAAGGGCCATGAGTAATTAAAGCTCTTTCCATAACTATTCCCAAAAGGCTACACAAATCAATGACTTAAAGGCAGTGTAAACTTAAACAAAATGTGGAATTGTAAAATTCCCTTAGGCATGTTCTCTCACAATTACTTTATCTTCCATTGGCAAAGTCACTGCCCCAAGAGATCATCCATTAAAGAGGAATCCACTACAAATGCATCATCTATCAACATAGTTGTGAGCACCCGCAAGCCTTTCGAGGAAAGGCGTGGGGGATGTGGGCCTCCATCTTCTTTCTTAAAAGTGTCATCCCCCTTGCGTGCAGTTATGGTAAGGGATGAGGAGCTCCTTTCAATGCATATGTGATTTCATTTATCATCTTTATGTAAGTTTGGAGTTAGCACCAGTCAATGAGGTGTAACTAGACACCTTTTTAGGGTATCCCTAGAGAAGCCCTTAAGAATATCTAGAAACAGTCTAACAAGAGTATGAAGGTGGGGTTCAGAGGTTCAGTATGGTTGGTGAAGGTGTTAGGACCACAACTATCCATACTATGTATGGTTGCATACTAGTCTTGTTATCTCAAATCAAGAATGAATGTTGGTATCCGATGGTCGTGGGAATGAATCACTTGAGTGACCCAAAATCGATGGATCAAAGCCTTTCTCATGATACTATTGAAGTGCACTCAGGTCTCCTCAAGGAAAGAATTCCACACCTTCGTTGTTTCCATGAGATAACACTTGGGTGTGTAAAATTATTTAACATTGCAGTCTTGCGTTATTTATTAAGTGATTGGAATTAAGATGTGAATACTTACACAAATGAACAAAAGAAATTCCCATTATATGTTTCATGGAGTTTCACTATTTTGGCTACCTTAAGTTATATATACATTACAAAATCCTAATTTTCTCACTTCACTCAAATCCTAACAAATCACCTACATAAATATCATTCATTTGTACATGTTGGAGTTGTGTGGACTTTTGGAAACAATTCACACAATTTTTAGACATTTGCACATGACTAGGGCCCACCGCGAGATGTGAGCATGCAAAAAGGGAAATTCAGGCTCAACTAAGGGTGGACGATCCTTTAGAGGACTGCACACAAGGTCCTCATGGGCCAGTGGTGTCACGCTCTAAAACCCTCATGCGAAAATCTCAGTATAATATTGGAAACACACATGCACAGGGTTGTGGATCTTGGAGTATGACATTGCCCTTTCCTTGCGAAAGGGGCTCTTACTTATCTTACTTAATAACAGAATATTTTTTTATTTTCAATCTATCCAATTTAAACATCCTTAACTATCGAAACATTCATAGCAGAAACGTAACGTAAAGCAAAGTCATCATCAATAAGTACAACAGAATACATCATCATGCATTCTGAACTATGCAACAGAAGGAAAATACTAATCTCATAATTCTCATATCAAAGTCTATTAATCTCTAGAAATAATAGTATGATTGAATGGGCCAACAACATTGACGTGGGAGCATCTTAATGGGGATTTTAGAGCTTCAATTCAGAGCCCATTTAGGAGAGGTGGAGTCATGACCCAAATCCCCGGGCCAAGTAGTGGGCCGGGTTCAGATCCGTGACATGGGAATGACCCGTCCCGAACCCGTTTCTCACACGGAGAGACCAATGTGCTCAGAGTGGGTCATCAACCCTCTTATACTTGTTCACATCACACTTCAAATAATAGATATCCTTTCCAAGTTTTTCCATTAAGTCACATCCATTTAATTCCATTTCTAACATATCACAATCACAGTGGAATAATAATATCGATACCATAATCCAAATAAGAGTAGTAGAAATATATAAACATCATGTCTGAACATCTCATAACGTCTAACATAAAAGGGCCTAAACCTGCCCGTAAAGTATATATAAGTCTTGCCCATGAAGGGGTCCATCTCAATTAAACAAAGTACTAGATATACCACATCTATAAAAAAATAAACTAAAACTAAAATGGAAAACTAAGATGTAGCGTTTGGTCTCGTTGTCCAATCTCCAATCACCTCTCTTTCGTCCTAAGGCGTAGTCTAACCTGTACGCCTACAAATTTGCTGCTGGTGCCAATTGGGGTAAGCTTGATAGGCTTACTTGGAGGATATGTAATTTATACAACACAGAAGGGAAGTAAAAGGATTTAATAGTAGACAAAAGAGTCCAAAGTAAAGGAAGGAAATAGAGTACGTAAGTGCATGCAGCAACAACAACAATATGCATGTATCTTTACTAGGATAAATTATACTTATGCTCCGAGAAACTAAGTGGTAATATAAGCCAAGACAGATCCAAAACATGCATATGCTAAAGCTATATGTCATATGCCATCATCCAATTATCATATGCTACATAGATAAATAAACGCGTGTAGAGTAAGAAGACATACTACATGCCACAAATTGAAATCCACAATAATCTAAATACCAACCATCATCAAGTATCAACAAACCAACCAAGGTTCTGATAAATCCAAATCGAAGCCCAAACCAAGTAACCCAAATGAGGTTCTGATAAAACCCAACTGAGAGTTGGTCCACTAGGGCCATCTTCACCTACTAATGTAATTCGGTGATCAGGTACTTGAATTCACTGGACAAGTATATAGTCCTTTCACCTAAGGGTGGTCCTCACTAAACAATTGGTGTCCCTTCGCCAATTGGCGGTTATCACTAGGAAAATGTATAACCCCTTCACCTAAGGGCGGTCCTCATTAGACAGCTGGTGTCCCTTTGCCAATTGGCGGTCATCACTAGAAAAATGTATAGCCCCTTTGCCTAAGGACGGTCATCACTAGGAAACTAGTGTCCCTTCACCAATTGGTAGTCATCATTGGGCAAGCATATAGCCCCTTTGCCTAATGGCGGTCACTAGACATCTGGTGTCCTTTCACCAAATGGTGGCCATCACTGGACAACTGGTGTCCCTTTGTCGAATGGCGGTCACTAGGTGAGTATATATCCCCTTCGCCTAATGGTGGTCATCGGTCATGCACCATCCCACTTAGGGGTATATCATTCCAAATCCCTATTTCCAAAACCAACACCAAATTTATGCTCATGTATTAGTAAAATAACTCTTGTATAAATATGTCATGTGAAAGATATCTGTGTACTAATCCATAAATAGTTCTAAAAACAAAACAAATAAATCACATATATGATCCTGATCCTAACATGAAAATATTAGATGCTTATACTCACCCCAAGACATATATGATGTTCATGCTAGTGAAACTATTTCATGTTGAATGCTACAAATGATATGACTGAATATCCCACATTTTCCCCAAAACTTATGAAAAAGTCTAAGTGAGAAGCCCTTTCAAAACATCGAAGTAAACCATACTAAAGACAACCTACTCATGCCACCAAGAGTTCCTAAATAATGCAAAACCCAATGTATTAGCACATGAGTTCTAAGGTCTTATCATGGGAATCCATAGAATATCATAGATTGCTATAGGCCAATATGTATATATATAATGAAATCCCCTAAAGAGTACAATAAGTTCATGCAAGGATTCCAAAGACATCCAAGAAACACGTAAACAACATAAAAAATCTATGAGATACATTTTATCAAGCATGTAGAGTGTAAGAATTAAGGAATTCAAAGCGAAAGTCCAATCTTCACCATAAGAAACATTCCACATCCTATAACACAAGTGAATCAATCTCTCAAACTTCATCATATGAAATAGAGACCATCCAATCCCTTCCACAAAGCTCCATTCATAAGATCACAACTCTATAACCCAAGAGATCAATGAATCTAATAAGGAAATTAACAACTATCATGCTCATATCATAGGACTATGATCCATTATCAAGAAATCAACTTACTAAAGAATAAATAGAGAGGAATCAACCAATACAAGCTCTTAACCATCAAATCTAACATCCTACGAGAAGAAAGCGTGCATAAAATTCATATCTACTCACCAACCATTCCCATAGAGATTAAAATCTATAAATCTTAGCAAACATAGAGTAGAAACACTTTTCTATAAACCTAGGAAAGGGAAAGTGCAGCATAAACAACATATGCACTCACCAAAAGCTCAAACCTTCAATGCACACAATGATCCTCCTCCAAAATCTCTTTACCTTTGTCAACCCCTCCTTTCTCTAGAAGAAACCAAAGCATTTCATAGTTATAATACATAAACTTAGGTAAAAAATAAAAATTCATGCTTACTTAGGTTAGATCTAGGAAGAAAAATGCATACTTTAGCATATTTCCAAGATTGGAAGAGGAACTTACCCACTTAGGGAAGATCTCCTACACTTAGCTTCCAAATTCTCCAAGCTTCTCTAACTCTTTATCTTTTAGTATAAAATGAGGTCACTAGGATTTCTTTAAGATATTTTTAGAGTTTTGGGTCAAGTTGGGAGGGTCCCACACTCCCCAAAGTGAAGAAAGATTAATTTTCTTAAAAAAATTGCATTATGGGCATTTGGATCAATCCAACACTTTTTAAACATTTTTCTAAGACCCGAGAGGTCTTGGATTGATCCTGGATCGATCATAGATTGATCCTAAATGTGGGATCGATCCAAATAAGTTGGATTGATCTAAAATAGAATTTTATAGCTTTTACCCCTTTTCACGAAAATGATCATAACTTTTTATAGAAAAATCGGAATCAATCTCCATTTATTGGGTTAGAAACTAGACTCAAAGAAATTTCTAACAAGATATGACTCATATTATATTTCCCTCAATATTGGTATCAGTGGGCTTGGGAAGTTACCCCAAATACACAAGCCTACCGACATAGACACCTCGTGGTAAAATGGGCATAACTTCTTCTAGGAAACTCCTAATTTCACACTGTCTTTTTTTTATAGAAAGTAGACTCATAGATATTTTCATCAAGGTATGGCATGACCCCCAATTATCTCGATATTTATGTTAGTGGGCCCGTAAAGGTACCCCAAATGTAAATTTGGGATAACTTTCGAACTTGATAAGTTCAAGGACCAACTTGGGTCTTACATTTCTAGCTTGATCTAATGGGTTCCTAAACTACTCTATGATCTATTCAAACATGTTAAAGAAAATTTTTACCCTTAAAGCATAATACAGGGTGTTACATAGATGATGGTTACATGGGTACTTGAAATCCATGTATTGGATCCTAGGGAGGATACACTTGTAACACCCCATTTCACTTAAAGGGTAAATGTGTAATTTTACCCCCACAAGGGTAAAATTATCATTTCACATGTTTAGATGGACCATAGAGTGGTTTAAGGACCCTTTAAACTAGGTTAAAAGTGTAAACCGAAGTAAGACCACGAACCTGTTAAGTTCAAAAGCTGCCCCAAGTGTGTTGGAGTAATTTCACAAGTAAACCTGTATCAATCCCAAGTGATTTATAGTGTAAGCCATATATTATTCGAAAGCTCTAGGAGTCTACTTTCCAACACTTCAAACGGTTTCAGAAACAGAGTTTCCTAAATGAAGTTATGATAGTTTTCCCACAAGGTGTTTGTGCTAATAGGCCAAATAATTTGAGGTAACTTTAAAAATAAACCAATAAACATTTAGGAAGAATTAGAGTGAAAACTTTATTCTTTTGGAAATTTCTTGGAGTCCTATTCTATTAGAACAAATGACAAGCGAATCCAAGTTTTGTAGAGAAAGTTAAAAGCGATTTAGCGTGAAGAGGTAAAACTAGAAAATTTATCCAGCTCGAGTTAGACTAGTTTGGATAGAACCTTCACTTATTGGCTCAAGCCGAAACTTACCGGATCGATCTTAGATCGATCAAAAAATTCTTTAATCTAAGAAAAGTGCCTAAAAACATCCTGAATCGAGCAGGTAACATCCCAGATCGATCCAAAAGTGGGAGAAACAAAATTTTAAATTTGAAAACTTCCAATTTTGGCCCAGTTAGGGTTCTATTCATCTAGGACTCCTATAAGGTTTATATAATGGATGGAAATTTACCTAATTAAATTTATAAACCTTAAGACCAAGCAAGGAGAAAGAGGAAGAGAGAAAACTAGGGTTTAGAAGAAACTTTAGGGATTTTGGAAGAAGAAAATAGCGAAGAACACAACAAGATTTGGGTATCAGATTTTCTACAATAAGAGGTACGTAACTTTGCATAATATACATGTTTTCTATTTTTGTTTAGGTTCTTAGAAGTATCTTGATAAGAAATCTATGTAAGTAATGAAGTAAAACACAATTTTCTTCCTATTTTTGTTTAGAATCTTAGAAGTTCTTTGATAAGAAAGCTAGGTTTGAAAGTTTACAATTCTCTAGAAGTAATGATATGAAACATTACATGTTTTTTTGTTTTGTTTAGGATCTTAGAGTTCCCTAATGAAAAAATATATTTTCAAAAGTGATTTTCTATTGTTTGTCTCATAAGTTCTTACAAAGAAGAAAAGATATGTGTTGAGTTGCATAAGTCTTATATTATATACGTATTGTATATCATTCATTGCTTCTACATGTTGGAAGCCTGATTTTATGTTAATACTTGAAGTTACATGTTGACCATGTTTTGATTAATTGTTATAAGAATCTATATTTATTTCCATCAAATTTTGATAAGAATGTATTGTACCATACATAATTTTCTGCAAGCATCAATATCATTCATGTTATCTCATGGTTTTTTAAAAGATTAATTTTTAGATGTAGTTAGATGGGCTAAAAAAAATTCTCTATTTTGCAAGTGATTTTAGTATGTGTTTACAAAAGAAAACATAAGTTTTGAAAAGAAAAAAAGAGATTATTGATAGATATGTTTTGTTAAAAAGTAAGACATGCATTCATGCATATTTTTTTGAAGATATGTGATAGATTGTAGTATAATAAATTTTATGATATGTTGTGCTATGTGTTATGCATCTGATTGTGTAGAAAGTCTTTGATGGTTAGAGTAATGTGAAGTTCCATGGTTGGAACCTAAGAAAGTGAGTTATGCTTAGAAGAAAGACATGTGTATAAGTTTAGTTAAGAAAAATCCCTATGCATGAAAGTGTGAAGGTCTTAATGACCCATATGAAAGTGATGTGAAATATATGATGTGAAGAACCTATCTAATAGGTTTATTTGTGGGCCTGAAAACCTACCTAATAGGTTTGTTTGTGAAATTTTGTATGTGAAATGTGATGTGATTGTATTAAGACCCAAGAAGGTTAAAAAATCAATACCCATTATGTTTGTGATAATCTATCTATAGATTGGTATGTAGATTTTTGATAACCTACCTATAGGTTGGTATGTCGGCTTGTGATAACCTATATATAGGTTGGTATGTAGGCTTTTGATAACTTGTTTATAGGTTGGTATGTAGATTTTTGATAACCTGCCTACAAGTTGGTATCTGGGCTTGTGATGACAAAATGGGGTAGAAATTTGATAACCTGAGTCATATGTGTGGAAGATAAGAAACCGAAATTGGCTAAGAGTGATAAGTTATGTTTGTGAATTGTTAGAGATCATAAGTGTGAAAGAAATTAGAATGTGAGAATGTTTGAAACTCTTGAATGAGTCTAAGTGTTTGAAGATCCTTTAAGGATTCCATGTGATGGAAAAGTTTTAATGATCATAAGTATATGAGTGAAGAAGAAAACTTAGAAATTAAGAAGAGTAAAGCAAGTGTGAACCTTAGATATAAACTAAGGCTCGTGTGTGACAATGTGTGTTTGTATGAAGTTTAAGAATAACTTAAGATAAGTGTTGATGTATGTCAATCCCATGGTCAAATAGGTAGTGGTATGTGTCTTATAAGTGTCCTATGCTCTCACATGTTTAAGACATGAATAAAAGAAGGACCAAAGACCTAAAGAGGATACAAGAAGCTATCTCAGATTTTCCACACTAAGAAAGGTATAAAGCATGCATTGCATATCATTTTAATACCTTAAAACCAATCCAGACATGGTGATAGGTTTCTCACAAAATCCAAAGTCAAAAGACCCGAGGACAGATCCACCACAGTGCCCAAAACTAAGTGTTGAAAATCTGGTTGTGAATCAAGCAATAGATTTTGGCACAATTGGTTGTGGATCAGACAATCGATTACGAGTGAAATTTGGGTACAATCTAAGACTCTTGAGGCCAAAACTCATAGGCCATAATTGATTGCGACATCGATTTAGACCAAAACTCTTAGACTCAAAATTGATTTGGGATCAAGCAATCTATTGCGAGTCTGATTATTGCTCATAATCAATTACGAGATCCGCAATCGATTGCATGCCGTAATTGATTGTGGATCAAGCAATCAGTTACGAGGGAATTTTTGGAACAATTTTAAAACATGAATTTTAAAGAGAGTTTTTCAAAATTTGAACTCTGTTTTTCAAATCTAAGGCTCCAAAATGTTGCCTTTCATAAAAGATTCCAATCCAAAGGCCATGGGTGTTCCTCAACCCTATAAAAGAGAACTTTTCCCATTAGGGTAAAGAACTCAAACACTCCAGGCTGTTTTAGAGGGAGCTTAAAAGCTTACTTTATTGAGAACATCCTTTACTGTGAAAAACACCATTGTCCACTAGTTTTGAGCTTAAGTAGCTAACACATTTCACTAGATTCTCTCTTTCTCTCCTTTTGAATACCACTCTATTATTATTGAGTAGAACTTGTGGTGAGTCCTTTCCTAGATGAAACTCACATTTGGTTGAGTTTAACGAGCACTAGAGCCAAGTTCTTGGAGTTTATGAGTAGCTAAGGTAAGATATTTCAACAAGGAGCACCCCACTTTGAGCAACTTGCAACATCAACCAACTTGTGGTAATATTTGATTGACTTTGCATTCATTTGTATTCATATTCATTTGCCTTAATATTCATTTGCATTCATATTCATTATTGTTCTTTCTTTACTTTTTCAGAGACACCAAAATCTTGACTACCTTCATCGGAGACACCGGAAGTAATACACACTCGCCGGAGACACCGAGTGTTGTTGTTTAGCTTGCTTGTGAGTAAGTAGTTAGGTTTGTATATTGACCTTGGTTGTAGTAGTACCTAAATAAAATATACCTAAACTCAGTATTGGGCTTTAGAAGAGTGGGCATAGGCCTTAGTGCCGAACCACTATTGTGGACATCGGGGTCCAAGGGGGTTCAAATCCCCCTGCCCACCCATGGTTTCCGACCCTCTTTTCGGTGCATGGAGGTCGCTAACCCCTCGGGTTCTGGGGTTTGTCTTTTTTGGGAGTCGTCACCAACTCAGGCTTTTAACTAATGGAGTTAGATGTCGGTCCTCCTCTTTGGGGGCAGAGGAGGAGTATAGACCTGTAGGTCTAGAGGTTTAATTCCTGAAATTGGTCTGAGTCCTTGAGATTGAGGGTAAGATGTTTAGTTGTATTTGGGGAAGGTGTTAGGCACCTGAAATACCCACCTTTTTAGGGCTGCTTCTCTTATTCATACATGTCTTGAAGTATGCTAAAATCTATGATTATGAATTTTGGGATTTGCTGTTATCTAGATTTTTCTTAGGCTTAACACCTGAATTTACTTCCAATACCTGAATTTAATTCAGGAGAAATTTAGGCGTTGGTTTCTGAAAAATCCAAAAACTATCTTTTAAATCAAACTATTTTAATTACTAGAGAGCCCCTCATGGCTATGACTCTTAGATGGATGGTGGACCCCTCCAAAGCATTCATTGATTGACCTTTTAGGGTTAGACTTAACCCTGACACAAAAGGAGAGAAAGGAAAAATGTTGTGTTTTTATGTGTTTCAGGCTTAATGCCTTAATTTTAATTCAACGCCTGAATTTAATTCAAAGCAAAATTCAGGCTTTGAAAGCTGATCAGATCAACATTTTTATATGGTCTTTTAAGGTGGTTTGGTGGGTCCCAGTGTTGTGGGACCCCTAGATTAGGTCAGAAGGTGTTTTCTGGGGTCACATTATGTAACCCTAGGGGTCATGGCCTTTATACTTGTGGAGGTATGCTCTCGCAAAGAGGGCCACTTGGTCATTTGATACAGGCTTAACGCTTGGTTTTTAAAGCTAACACTTGAATTTTCATGTGAGTTGGAAGCTAACTAAATCACCCACTTAGGTTGGGTTTTTTTTAACACATACGTGGATCCTAGGGCAATGGGATCCTCTCAGAAGGGGAAAAGGGGAATTACTGGGGTGAGGAAAGCCAAACCCTAAAGGTGAGGTCCCCATTAAGGTGATATATGTCCTTCAAAAGAGGGCAAAGTGGTCATCCTATGCAGGCTTAATGCCTAACTTTGAGTCTGACTCCTGAATGTTCAACGCTTAAATTTAATTCAGGATAAATTTAGACATTAAGTTCTAGGGTCAACAACCAACCTTGGTTTTTAGGCCACACAGGTGGGGCCCAAAGGGGTGGGATTCTCCTAGGTCTCCATACTAGACCTAGGTCATGTACACACTTAACTAAGTTTTGAATATCTGATTTTCATCACAGACTTAATGTCTGAAATCCACTTTAACTCCTAAATTTCCCTTATTAACGCCTATAGAGGTGCTTAAGCACAAGGACAGGTTTGTAGTAGCCAAGGGATATAGGGTTGTAGTAAGCACAAGATTGGACTTCAAAGGGTTATAGTAGCCTAGGGATAGGTTTAGGGAAAATCAGGGCTCCCTGGGGTGGGTCCCAGATCTCAACACCTGATTGTTCCCTTAATGCCTGTTTGTCCAACGCTTGTATTTTATTTCCATAAAAGTCAGGTGTAAGTTACTGAGAGCAAATCTAGCAGCTGGATTTCCCAAATTTTGAGCTACTTAGGGTTTTGAGAAAATTCTAAAATTATTCATTCTAGTAGACAGTTGATAGGGAAATAACATATACAAATTTGGGCTCAAGATCATTCATATAAAAATCATACAAAAATCAACAAATTATGAACTGAACTAGGTCACATAGGACCTAAATTTTAGAGTCTGTTTGGGGGCCATCTCGAGGCCTTCCACTACTAAAAAAATCATGAAATTAAATATGGAACTAGGCATATGTATTGAGAATAACATATTTAAATGTGATCCTCAATAGATCAGTACAAAAATTATAATAAATTCTACACTAGGTATGTGTCAAAAAATAAAGCAAGTAGAGGTTGTTGAGCCTCTACTATGTAACCCAAATTGGAACAGTTGGATAGCATAGTTTGGACAACATAACAACATAAATAAGACTCATGTGAATGTATAGGAACTGAATTAGCAAAGATTTTAGGCTTACCTTGAGCCAAATAAGGCTTAGGGTTTGTAGAAATCCAACTTTTCCTTATTTCTTCTTCTTCTTCTCTTCTTTTTGTTTAGATTTTTTTGTTGCCAACCCATGTGAGCACAAAATTGGGGCTATTTATAGCCTCAATTTCATGTGGCGGAGGGTAGGGATTGAGTTTGGAAATATCCTAACGAAGGGCTAGGATTAGGTTAGCTCATTTGAGGTAGCTAGGATTTGATTTAGGATGGGTGGCTAGGATTAGAGGGATTTGTGCTAGGTAACATGGCCAAGGGAGGGGATGAGATGGGTTCAGATCTTTTGGATGGAGGGTGGAGATGGGGGTGTGCTAGTTGGCATGGATTGGTGAGGTGGATAAAGGAGTGAATTTGGAGACCTATTGATAGGTGGTGGTTGGTTGCAAATATCAAGGGGGATTATAAAGTTGC
>JAOXJP010278153.1:0-19698 GCA_025762735.1 Platanus orientalis | reverse complement strand
AAATTTGATCCATTAGTCCATATACTCCATTAATTTATGATGTAAACCCTCAGAGGTATTCATAAATAGTATATAGCGTCAACCCTCAAAGGCCCATAGATTTTCCAGAGAAAGCTTCCAAAAATCTCTTCGTGAGTCCTTGAGAATGTAACCTTTGTCCAGAATAGGGGCAGAGGATACAAAACTATAGTGTTGTTCACCTCGGACGAGGACAACATTACAAATCAATCCATTAGTCTATATACCACATTAGAATCCTGATGGTTATAAAAGGTGTGTAGCATTAACCCCCTAAGGTCCCATAGCTTTTCTAGAGAGAGCTCCCCAAAATCTCTCCATGAGTCCCTCAATTTGTAACTTTTGTCCAAAATGGTGGTGAAATGAACAATTTACTCCATAATTTATATGAGATATTATGCTTGTAACCTTTGTCCAGAATGGGAGTAAATGATACAATCGACTGCATAAACTATGTGAATCTTGTTTATTGTAACTATTGTCCAAAGTAGGGGCAAAAGTTTCAACTCACACCAAGACTTCTAAGAATTCTTCGAAAACCTTTATCTAGAATAGGAGAAAATGATGCAATTGACTCATAGGATTATGTATCATGATTGATACATAAACGTAAAAAAATCATAACTCTTACCAAAAGTGTTCAACAAATCCTTCATTCAAATTTCAAGAAATAATCATTAATAAAATCATTGAGAAAAGAAAAATTCTGATAACGATCAAGAAACCAAGAAGAACCAACATCATACAAAAGATGAAAAAGCCAAAAATAAAGATAAATGTTAAGATCATCATATTGGTTTGCATGAATTTACAGCTTTTGCATGATTGGTTTTTTGTGATGTTTTCCGTAAGGTTTTCAAGCAGTTGTGCCCAATGTCGATGACTTACATGTCTCCTGACGCAGCACATATGTTAATAATAATACCACCAGGAACAGAGAAAGAAGCATTAGCTTAATTACAACTCATTGATAGACTTTATCTTACAAAAAATATAGATAATCTTTCAATCAGCTAATACCCTATTTCAAAATTTGATAAAACCATGTTTCATTTCGAAAAATATTTTGCAAAGAGCTAATTGAATGAATTCTCTGTCTAAGAAGGCATTTCAAAAAAGACAAAATGTTTACAAAAAATCATCAACCCAAAAGTTTAAAACCAATTTTAACCCTCTAATTTTATTGATCAAAATAGTTCTAGATTTATAAAACACCCCACCCAATATCCATGAGCTATACGGAAGTGAAAGTACTGTCTCACCCAAGTCAAAATTAAGGTACTTCTTTCATTTGCTACATGTGGCTTCGGCACACATACCGAAGGGGAAAATTTGTCAGCACCCAAATTTTAACTTGGATTAATTAATGGAATCATATGAGTTCATTACAACAAGGGATAAGGTTAGATCTCAGGCACTCCTGGACTTCAGATAGTTAAGATTCTCAAGAGCTACTCTAGTCACAAAAGTGTAATGTCAATATCAAAACCCTATTCAAAGATCTGTCAGGTTTAACCATAATTTCTCCAGAAAACACTCTAGAATTACGAGGGTCTAAATTTCAATCTATCAACTCCATTTCATTTTGAATTTGTCAACCTTCATAAGCTTTCCCAAATTGAAGCATCAAAAGGTTAAAAATTACCATTTTACCCGTACACCTTTAAAATATTTCAACTTCAGTTTGTCAAAATAATTTTCTAAAGAACTCTTCAGCCTCTATAAGTCTTTTTACATTGAAGCATCAGAAGCTGGAAAATTACCTTTTTACCCACTAGATCCTCAAAACTTTCCATTTTTCCTCAAAATTGAACCCTTAATAAACCCTATAAATTGCCCATGTCACCCAAATGGCCATGTCAAGTCCTATGCCCTCCCATCATGATCATCTTCAAAGATATCTAAAGAACTAGAATGTTTAGAGATCCAAACAATCACAAAGCCCCAATACTTCCCCAAACCCTTAAAAGGAAGTTTTGGCTATATTTGACCTACTACGAGTCCCCGGAAGGCCTCTAGACAGCCAAATTCAAATCAATCAGAGGCTAATTCTCGATTTTGCTGACACTTCAAGGATAGCCTTCAAGATCAAATATTGTTAGACCCACTCCACATCAATTTCCTCAATTTTCCTATACTAAACTCAATCACTTTTCAACAAGTGATGGACCCTCAACAAACCGCTAAGAACTCATCACCGGTCAGAAACTCAATTGATTAGTGGCCCCATCTTGGCAAACCTAAGGCCTTCCAAAAGACTTTTACCAGGGCCTTCAAAGGGCCCAACATGCCCTAATTTTTCCATTATCTTTCAAATCCAAGCAGAACCATCTCTACCATCATTTAACACTCTGTGACCCCCCAGGAATTCTCTTGGGACCCAAATCTTTTAAGGTCATGCCCATTTTCTCTAATTTTTCAAGGCCTTCAATAAACCCCCTAATAGGTAGGTCTATTTACAGACCCAACATATCCTAATTGCACATATTCTCACAAATCCAAGTTATGTTTTTTTATCTAAGTAACGCTCTTTCGAGAACCTCCTAGGAATTCTCTGAAAATCGGATTGTCGATCCATCAAATCATATGTTATCAAGATTTCAATACCCATAATATCAATTGACCCAAAAAAATTCCACCTAAGACTCAGCAAAAACCTATCTCAAATCCATTGCGAATTTTACCTGGGAGAAATCAGGGTTTTAAATGCAAATTTTAACTCAAGTATTAGTTTTGTGAATAGTCTAAACCTATATCTCACAAAATTCAAAGATTACCTTTCATATCAAACCCTAAAGATCAACTTTACAATTTTTCCCTTTTTGCATAAATCCGAGTCATTTTAGAACCGTTCGGAGTTAGTTTTAACCTACCTACACTCATACAAATTCGATTCTAATAATTGCATTGCGACCAGAGCATCCAAGAGATGTAAAAAGCACATAAGCCTTAAAACTTTTGAAGCAATAAAACCCAAAAAGCACACCCAGACAGTAAGGGGGTTGAAATCCAAGAAATCATTGATATTTTCAAGAAAAATAATCATTATTTTCTTGATATTTTCAAAAAAGAAATCATTGTTTTTCCAAAAAATCCTAAAGGTGGCATTGACTATGGTCCTCTCATTTGGCATCAATTTAAGATATTCTAGATGAAGGGCCAGGATCTTATGATCTAAGATCCTAGCCCATCATCCACCATCCAATCCTAGCCCCCACCCAACCCTCTATTTCACCACCTCCTTATACCAACCCTTCATTTACCCCCTTGCCACATGGCCTCCATCCAACACCCCCACATCCCTTAGCAAATGAGAGAAGGCCCCCCCACATGTGGCTAGGGAGCTTCCACCTTGCAGCATTCGAACCTCTCTCCCTCACCACATGTTTTGGTGGACCCCACCAGAACATGCCCATCCATTCCTCCCACACCCATCACTCTTATCCTTAGTCCCCACCTGCAAACCCCCTCACTCGGCCATGATATTCCTATCCTAAACTATCCTAGAGGGGGTGAATAGGATGTTCCTATCCTTCTTTTTATTACTCACTTACTTTCATAGGTGTAATAAACATAACAATGAAACAATGATCAGAATAGAACAATTAAGCACCACCAAAAATTCACACACACGATGACACAGAGAATTTAAAAGTGGTTCAACACTACAGGCCTATGTCCACTATCAAAAGTTCCTCACTCAATGGTTTAATTTTATTAATAATATTAGAGAAATATTATAGAAAAAATTAAACAATAAAAAAAACCTACACACTCTACGGTTTGGTGTCTCCGACAAACGTAGGTGTCTACCCTAGGTGTCTCTAGAAAGGGCTAAATGAAACGCCTCCGGTGTCTCCGGCAAAGGCTCATAATTATGGATTCAAATTATTTGAGAAATAAATTTCTCTATTCAATGCATGCCACTTAATAGGCTAATTTTACTATGGTAGAGATCTTCGTATTTGTAGAGTTAACTCTCTAGAATTTCAGATGCCTCTCAATAGGCTGATAAATACAATAATTAAACAAAGATGATTTGCTAGTTATTAACTGATGGTAATATTTCAATCAACATATTTTCAATCACCCGTATCAAGTTAACTCACTATATTAATAGAAAGATTTAGTGAATTTAAGCCTAAGCTTAGATTACCTTAAGAACGGTTAGCTCTCGGAGCTTTCATTGTGGATTTGCAGGTATGAACCTATCAATTACAACTCCCATTGATGACGAAGAATGGTTAGCTCTCAGAGCTTCCATTGCAGATTTGTGGGTATGAACCTATCAATCACAACTCCCACTAATGATGAAATTTGATTAAGAGATATTTTTTATTCGAGCTCCCTTTTCATGAAGCAAGCTTGGTCTACAAGATGATGGATTAAAAGCTTTTCTTTGCTTGAATGCTCTTGCTTTTCAAGGATGATTTTTCTCCCTTTTTTCTTAATGTTTTTGTCAATGATATGGTATTTATAAGATCTTAAAAACCTTAAAGAGACATACCAAATTTGCCTAAAAAATTTGCAAAAATATGGAATAAAAATGGCAAAAAATCATATTTTTCCATTTTGGACCAGTCCTGATCTCAATCTAGATTGGTCCAAGCACCCATCCCTCAAAGTGCCTTCTGTTTGACCGGTCATGATTGAGATGTGACCAGTCCCGCCATTTGGGGCACAGAAACCGGAGGGTTCCATCATGATAGGTCCCGTCTGGACCATGACCGGTCATGCCCCCACCTCTCATGGGGTGTTTTTCCTGACCAATCCAGATAGACCTATGACCGATCATCTTTCTCTTAATTCTAAATTTTTAGCTTTTTGAGTTCAGTTTTGGTTGCCTTTTGCTATGGGCCTTGTTCTCAGATCTTGGGGGTGGTCTTCTACTCAACCATGCTATATTTTGGTTGGTCTTATATATTTATACATGTTTTACCTATTGAATCTCCTTGAGGTACAACTTCAACACTGATGTAAGTTGGATTCTCTAGTTTTGACTCTTCAAATGCAGTTGGTATGCCTTTGAGCTGGTCTTTGTGTGCTTTATTTCTTGATGCAAGTTCAATTGCTTTCATACATACACACACCTTCACTACACTATTTTAATATGGACTTGACAATACATTAACAGGCTAAACAAGAAGGAAGAGAAAATTCTGAGAAAAAAAAGGGAAAGAAAGAAAAGAAAGGGAAGAGAGAAAGAAAAGAAAGAGAAAAAGAAGTAAAGAGAAATGGAAGAAAATCTTCAACCTCTGGTTGGTCCCCTTCCCCTCTGTCTTTTAAAACCCTCCTTGCTATAGTGAGCTTGTCCCTGGACCCATTAAAGAAGCCCTATGGTGGACTTAGGGGAGATAAGCTTGTCTCCCATCTTTATGTTTTATTTCTAACTAGTTAAGAATGTGAGGACCACAACTCCTCCAATTTGAGGATTTTTGACCTAAATTTTGATTGTATGTCACTATCACAGTGACTTACATGTCCACCAAATTTTAGGCCCAAAGGAATTCGGCTAATCCCTAAGGTGGGCCCCACTAGCTCACTATACAAGTGTATTTTCACACTGAACAAATTGAACAATGAAGAGTGACCAAATTTTAATTTTGACCATAAATTTTATTTTTAATTCATTCTTGTTTTTATTAATATCTAACTAATTTAAATATTCAAATTAATCTTTGTAGCTCATTTTATTGTAATTTCAGTATTTTGCCAGATTTTTATTTTAAATAATTTTCTATTGGTTCTGTTCTGTACTAAATTCTGTAATTTATTTTCTAGAAGTAACTTATCTTTGATTTATATGCTACTTTGCTGTAATTTGCTTCCTAGTGTTCTTATTATTATGTTAAAAGGTTCCTGCCAAATTTGAGCCTAGTCCCATGAGCATGGGCCTTGGAATAGGCCCCACAAATCCAGGATTTCACAGGGGTCTGTGTAAATTTACACAGCACCCACCCACTTTGGAAAATCCAAAGTGGGACTTAAGCTTTACAACTAAGGTTGGGATTTTTTAGAGGGGTGTCTGGGGTCCTAACCTAACTCCTAAAAAAATTCTTGGCCTAGTTGACCTCGAGAAGTGGTCCAAAAATGTGAAAAACATAATTGTTGGACTATCGCCCAAAGCCTATACGCCTGAACTTCCACTACAACCTAATTTTAGGCTTACTAACCCTGGGAATACCCCACCTTTATACGTCTCTCCTCATATGTCCAGTGGATCCACCAAAACCCTCAAACTTTAAAAACCATTTATTAAAAAGATCTAGGCTCTAAGTTCTGTTGAAACCCCTTATGGGGCCCATTAGAGTCTATATGCTTGAATTTTCATTGCTGTGAAAGTTTAGGCGTACTCATGAATTTCAGGCATACAACCTGAGTTCAGGCGCACAACCTAGAAATTTGCCAAGTGTATTCTTCTACACCAAAAAAAAAACTCAAAATCCTCAGGAGACTTGTAAACCCCATGTAGGTGAAGCCACATGCTTCACCTCTGTATAAAACCCCAGGTGGATCTTCTCTGGGTTTGTACACCTGAAATTCCCATCTAGAAAATTTTAGGTGTACAACCTAGAAATTTGTCAAATGAATTCCCCTTCTCAAGAAAAGATCCCACAAAACCCATAAAATTTGTAAACCCCCTGTGGATGAAGCCACATGCCCCACCCCTGCTCAAAATCCTAGTTGGGCCCTTTTTGGGTCTGTACTCCTGAAATTCCTCTTTGGAAAAATTCAGGCGTACATATTGTTAAATCTCCATTTTACCTCTGTATGGAAAACAGAAGGTGGAGGGGGATCATTAACACCCCCAGAACATCAACTAGTCATTCCAGCTTGAGAAAGCTTAAAATGACTTATGTCTTGGAAATGGATCCACTGTGAGATGACTTTAGGCTGTACGCTTGAAAATCACCCTAGAAACACATTCAGGCGTACAAAACAAATTCAAGGGTACTTAATGAAAATTCAGTCATACATGCAGAAAATAACTAAAAATCACTCTTATTCATTCTAGCTTTTTATCATTTAAGCATTACTAGGTTAGAGGATCCACCCTAAAAAGGTGGGTAATTTGGGTGCCTAACACCTTCCCTAATTGTAACCAAACAGCTTACCCTACTCTCTGACAACCCAGACCAATTTGAGAGTTAATCCCTAGGCCTAAGGGTCTAGCCTGGGCCAAATAGCCCGCAATCCTTCCTTCCCCCATGAAAGGAGGTAGATGCCCAACCTTATAGTAAAAACCCAAGTTGATGGTGACTCCCTAGACTAAACCCTGGCCGACCCACATTAGGTAGGCACCGTCCCAAGAAGTGGGGTAGGAAAACCACCGAAACCCAGTCTTTCCACTATGCCCATAGACTTGGAAAGTGGCCAACGGACCTCTAGACCTCATAGTGGCTATTGACTACTTCACCAAATGAGTAGAGGTCGTATCCTTGTCTATAGTTTCAATGAAGAACATGGTAAGGTTCGTACACAAGGATATCATTTGTTGTTATGGTGTCCCTAGTAAAATTATCACAGACAATGCTACACACTTCATGGGAAAGTATCTTAAACTACTCTGCCGAAAGTTCAAAATTCAACACCATCGGTTATCTCCTTACAGACCTCAGATGAATGGTGTAATGGAAGCTACCAAAAAGAATCTCAATAAAAAATTTCAAAAAAAATGACAAAAAATCATTCTAATTGGCACAAAAACCTACCATATGCACTAATGGCCTATAGTACATCTATCCTGTACTCTTTGGTTTTATGGCATAGAGGTTGTCCTACCTATTGAAGTAGAAATTCCAAGTCTCCAAATCTTGGCCCAGGCACAAATTCCAAAGTCATAATGGGCATAGGTTTGACATAATCAACTAAACCTCCTCTATGAAAAAAGACTACTGGAAATTAGCAATGGGTAGGCCTATCAAAGGTGCATGGCAATGGCCTTCAACAAAACGTTCAAACATAGAGACATCAAAGAAGGTAACCTCATTCTCAAAAAGGTCCTTCCACATGAACAAGCCCCCCGAGGACAACCTCAACCAAATTATGAAGGACCTTGCATTGTCAAGCAAAAATTGTCTGGTGGGGCACTACTATTAGGAAATATGGACCAGGGGGATTTTCCCAAGTTTATTAACTTGGATCAAATAAAAGGATTCTTTGCTTGATTTATATAATGTGACTAATATTAAAGGAAATTTTGGAATAAAAAGGCCTTTGATTGGCCATCTTGCTAAAAGCATTCTTTTAATCTTTGATTTCCTTTTTGTTAAATTCTTTCACCCCTAAAGATCATCTCTATATTCAAGTCTGGACAAGGCAAAAATAATTGTTCAAAAAAAATCTTATAAAGGACCATTATTTTTCTTCAAACATGGGATCTTATATAGAACCATGATATTCTTCAAAACATGGGGATCTTATAAAGAACCATGATCTTCTTCTCCAAACATAGTACTCTTATACATAACCATAATATTCTTCAATAACATGGAAATTCTATGTAGAACCATGATCTTCTTCAATAAACATGGGGATTTTGTAGAGAACCATGATCATTTTCAAAATAATAACATTGGACCTCTTATAAAAAAAAGGCATGATTTTCTTCAATGAAACATTCAAGTTTTTATTTCTTTGGTGTTTCCAATCTTGAGACATTCTCACAATATCCCATCTTACAAATTCTTTCAAATTCCTCAACATTTCTAGAAATTTCTTAGTACAAGTCAGCAATACATAAATCATGCATTTAATCAGATTTTGACAAAGCATACATCACCTCATCTAGATATCCTTCAAAAACCACCTAGACCTATTCGTCTTTGTATGGACAAGAAAAAAAAGGACCAAAACAAAAACAAAAAAAAATTAATCAAAGCTCATAGTGAAAACTAGAAATGGCATTCTGACTTAGGCTTGTCAGCATCTTTGCTGGCAGGGGCAAAAAATGGAGCAATAATCAAAGTCAAAACTTAGAGTAAAAACTAGAAATGGCTCTCTAAGTCACCAATCCTTCAACAGTCAAATTCGGCAGGGTAAAGGAAAAAGTTTTTCAGATGTCAACCTTCCCAAAATTATTTTAATATCTATCAGTCACACCCCTTAAAAGCAAATTTACAAATATTTTCCATCATTCATAGTATATGCAAACAATACTCAATGCACTTTTGAAATAAACATACATGGGCGTTATCCATATTTAAAGGTTTCAAGGGACCCAATCAACCATTTATGGAATCTTTAAAATCAAAGGCCTCTCATATAGGAAGCTAAACACCGAGTTCAAATCTTCAATCAACCAAACAATTAAAGCTCCATCAACACCATGATATACTAGGATGAATGCCTTTTTTGGAACTATTTTAGAATGAAATATTTTCAAAATATTCAAGAGCAATGCTCCATGTATCCCTGTTTAAATTCTTTTTGGCTAAAAATACATTAGCAACGCTCAAAACAAATAAAATCTCGGTCAAAAAGACCATTTTCAATTCAACTACCAAACACTCAAGGCCACCTTCTAATCATCATCAATGTGAAAAAAAAAAACCACCTTCAATCATTCACCCAAAAAAGAGCCACTTTCAAATAAGCATTTGACCACTCAAGGCTAATTTCAAAATCATCATTCGGCCACTTAAGGCCAATTTCAAAATCAGTACTTGGCCACTCAAGGCCACCTTTTTAAATCAATCAACTTAGGCCACCAGGCCGCCAAATATTCAAGCCACCTGGCCATCAAATGCATAGGCCACAAGGCTACCAAATGCTCAGGCCACCAAGTCGTCAATTGGTCAGGCCACTAGGCTGCCTTTCATCAATCTTTTGGCCGCTCAGGTTTTGTGAAAATGTCACTCTTGCATCTTACAAGAAGGCCATCTCTTTTTATCAATCATTCGGCCACCCAGGTTCAGTGAAGATGCCACTCTCACGCCTCACCAGAAGGCCACCCTGTTAGGTCATATGTATTGTCAATATCCATGCACAAAACAATGTAAGAACATGTAATTGTCATGTAGTAAGACTTTATGTTGTAACTTTGTATGTTCATGTAGGTCTAAGAAGAGAGTCTGGGAAAGCACCATGATGAAGGACTTGAAGCCGGGATGATCATGCCAAACAGATTCAAGCATCATGGAAGAATTCTAAGTCTCAAGTGTAAGATACCTCAAGGAAGCCAACACCCAGAATTTAAAGGTAAAAATAGCAAAGGTTGGTAAGTAGGAATTGGGATTGAACCTGAAATGTCAAAATATACTTTGAAGAGTGATATACAGTAATCCAAAACCCTAGGAACATTTTCCAAGGTTGGACCAAAGAAAAGACCAAGAAAATGAAGGAAGAAAGCCCAAAATGGTTTGAACCAATGATGGATCAAAATTGCAAAAGAAATTAAGTAAAAATGTTTTGAAAAATGACCTAACTTAAAATGGCCATAACTTTTGATCCCGACGTCCGCTCGTCGCCAATAAGTACTCAAAATGAGCAAAACAGAACAAATTAACTGAAAATGAATTTTCTGAAATTGGAACTGGTCCCAATTTATATAGGACCAGTCATAAAAAACTAGGATCGGTCCCCAACGGAAAATTTTCAATTTTGAGTTTTTCAAGTTAACATAATGGCTAGTTCTTTTACTGTTATAAACTAGCCATTAGGGGACGAACTTGGCCTCTCTAAACCTCTATAAATAGGGTCTTTGAACCCCATAGAGGTAAAGAACAACACTTATGTATACATAGTCAAATTCTTGAGAAAGAGAGCCAAAAGTGTGAGCCAAGAGCCTATGCGTTAAATTCTTATTGGCCAATGACCTTGGAATTGTTTCACTATAGTTAAACTCATTCAAGGTTAGTTGTAAGCTTTTCAAACCTTTGTAGTTAAATCTTTTGGGAGCAAAGAATGTGCTTATACAAGCCAAATTCACCTACACAAGTGGCATTCTGAAGAACGAAGATTTCTTCATTTACAACAAGTCGTAACCTTTGTTGGAGTCACCGAAGACGGATTCTCTACCTTTGCCAAAGTCACCAAAGGCATTGTTCATAGAGCACTTGTCGGAGACACCAAGTGCGAGTTAGTCCATCGGAGTCATTGGACAGAGTGTGCCCACCAGAGACACTGAGAGCGCACTTACAAGGGAGTGGATTCTCTGTTTCTTATAATTAAATTTTAGGTTTATTAATTTGCTTGTAATAGTTTAGGACAACTATTAATAAAAATTAAATAGGCTCAGGGAGTCGGTTAGAGAGTGGACATAAGCTAGAGGGCCGAACCACTATAAATTTACATATTGTGGTTTGTTTGTGTTATTCTATTTTATGTTTATGCGAATTAACCCAACATATTTAAGTGACTTCAACTAAGGTTAAAATTAATAAAGAATTAATTTAAACAATCTTAGGGAATTTATCAGCCATGCTCCCGCTCTGCTATAGGTAACACTATAGTGTATGACAGAGCCCCGTGGTCTATGATAAATTCATAGAAAAGAAATTTACTTAATTAAAAGAATTTTCGTTGTATATTGATTAAAAGAAAATTAAGTAAATTAAATTGGAGTTGAATAACTTATTTTAAAAGAATTTTTAAATATTTTATAAAGATCCTATTCACCCCCCTCTAGGATCCATTTCAGAAATTTCATACCCCTCATCGACATTTGTTGTTCGGGCATAGCCGGATGTCAATCTCATACCATACCCTATCTATTCTTCATGATAGAAACCCATAATGTCTTCTTGTATAGTACATAGCACTAATCTTTTGAGATCTCCATGGCTTTTAAATAGGCCTAAAAACTCCCGACATAGCCCCAACTGGCTAAGCAGATTTTGTAACATCATGTCAATAATGATCTTACAAGAAGACCTCCTCGACATTTGTTGTTTGAGGGTAGCCAGATCTTGATCTCATACCATAACCTATATATTCTTTGTGATAGAAACCTATAATGGTCTTCATGGATAGTACGTAGCCTTGATCTTCCAAGATCTCCATGGCTTTCGGAGTAAGCCTAAAAACCTCATGACATAGCCCCAACTGGCCAAGCAGATTCTCTAACATCATGTCAGTAATGATCTTACTAGAAGGCCTCTTCCACATATGTTCTTCAGGCATGAGCGATGTCGCCTCTTACCATAAGCTACTTATTCTTCATGATAGAAACCCACAATGGTCTTCATGGATCATGCGTAGCACTGATCTTTAATTATCTTTATGGCTTTTGGAGCAAGCCCAAAAACCTCCTGTCATAGCTTCGATAAACCCTCTACTTGTAGCATGTCAAGTTGGGACAGCTATAAGGCATGGCTCGTGATATTTTCTTTTCGAATTAGGCAAGTACCACAATTTGTTCCATAAGTTTAAGTAATTCTTTGGTCCATATCACAAATCGTTATCAAGACTAGAGAATCACCCACACAACATCCGATCAACCTAGACCATCCGTAGCTTCTAGAGAGAGAGCAACAACATCTCCCCTCGAATCCCGACAAAGGCTTCATTGATCTAGCAAGTGGCATTCCTAGTCTATCCTTTTGAAGGCCAACCCTCGTTAGGCCACCCATGATGCTTCTTGAAGGGAACACAAGTAATGCCACAATTTAATCCATAAGTCTAGTGATACTTTGGGCCATGTCCTCAACACCTATCAAGCTCAAAGACCACCGTTTCAGCATGGGTCAACCTTGACCCCCACAGCTTCTCCGGAGAGAGCATAATAACATCTCCCTACACTTGTTCTACAATTAGAGCCACCACTTAATAGACCAGCAAAGGCCTCGTGACATTACTTATAAGAGACATGAGTACATGTCACCTTCATTCCAAACGTTGTGTGTTAGACCTACTGTGACAATGACTGGGATGTCATTACCTAGGCAAGGCACAACAACCGATCCTCTAGGATTCCACCTTGGCTTTCAAAGAAAGAGTCGTTGTAAAATTTCCTCCATTTGTATAGTCTCAAAAACTATGATGTTGTTTACCTTGGACGAAGGCAGCACCATAGATCAATCCATAACACACACACACACACACACACACACACACATATATATATATATATATATCACGCTCAAAACCATGATAGAAACCCATAAAGGTCTTCATGAGTGATATATAACACTGACCCTCAAAAGTCCCATTTCTTTTCTAGAGAGAGCTTTCCAAAATCTCTCAGTGAGTCCTTCAATTTGTAACCTTTGCTAAACACAAAACGGGGGCAAATATTACAATTCACTCCATAGACTATGTATTATGATTGATAGAAACCCTTAAAGGTCTTCATGATTAATACGTAGTATTGATATTTTGGATCCCCATGGCTCTTATAGAGAGGGCTTAACAGCATCTCTATGCACATCTCACTCAATTTTCAAAACATTCGTAAAAAAAAATCAGTAATTCTATCAATCAACATTTAAGATTTAAAAGCAAAGCAAGATAACTTCAAAGAAATTTTAATATTTTAACAATCAGATTTCATGAATAAAAAGATTAAAGCTAGAAACAAAAGACAAATGTCAAGATCATTCTAAAATTTGTTTGTATGACTTTACAAGTTTTGCATTATCGGTTTTCCACAATGTTTTCTAGTAGTTACGCCTTACGTTGGTGACCTACATGTCTCCTAACACAGTGCATATGCTAATAGTAATACCTCTAGGAGTAGAGAAAGGACCATTTACTAAAGTATAACTCATGGGTAAACACCATTCTTTAAGAAAATAAAGAATCTCAATCATCTAAGACCCAATTTCAAGATTTGACAAAACCATAATTCACTTCAAAACAAAGGATTTTCAAAAGGCTGATTGAGTAAATTCTCTATCCAAGAAGTCATTTTAAAAAAGATAATGTTTATACATCACCAATCCAATAGGTTGGAATCAATTATAACCCTTCATATTTTCTTGGCTAAAATTGGTCCTCATTTATAAAACAACCTACCCAATATCTATGAGTTAATAAAAAAAAAATTATCTCATCCAAGTCGAAATTAAGGTACTTCTTTTCTTTGATACATATGGCAAAGCCATACATACTAAAGAGGGGCACTGTTAGCACCCAAATTTTGACTTGGGTGTATTAATGGAACCAAGAAAGTTCATCACAGTGGGAGGTAGAATCAGACTCTCGACTGCCCCAATTTAGGAAAAATTTTCCAAAACCCTAGCATTCCCTGAACCTTAGACATTGAGATTAGACCTAGACTCTAGGTGGTTAGCCATCCCTAGTAGACACTCTGGTCGTAAAAGTCAAAGTCAACCTTAAGCCTTGTGTAAAACCCTACTCAAAGACCAATCAAATTCATTTTCCCAACCAAACACTAATTCTCCAAGAAGCATAGGCAGGACTACGAGGATCCAAACTTCAGTCTATCAATCTTATTTTCTTCAGAATTTTCTAGCCTTCATAAGCCTTCTCACATTAAAGTATCATAGGCTAAGAAATTAACATTTTACCCTCAAACTCTCAAAATATCTAATTTTCAACAAATTTAGACCCTCAATAAATTCCCAAAACTTCTCCTATCACCTAATAACATCAAGTCAGATCCTACACCCTCTAATTATAAAAATCTTCAAAAAACCGTCTAATGAGGAAGGCTTCGGCAAATCCAGGCAACAACAATATCTCAATTCTCTCAGAATACCAAGGCATTTTGGTCTATATTAGACACTTGGTAAGCCATCAAAAGTTCTCCTAATGTCTAAATTCAGAACTCTCAATGGCCATTGTTCAGTTTTTGCCTTATCTACAAAGGCCATCTCTCAATTTAAAACATCTGAGATCTCAACTTACCCCAATATCTCGAAACTTCCCTAAATCATACAAGGATAATTTTAGTTGTATTTGACCTATGGTAAGCTCTTGAAAGTTCTCCGGAAAACCAAATCCAGAGCATTTAGTGACTATTTCTTAGTTTTTTTGCATTGGTCAAAGAACCATCTATCAATCAAGGTCATTAACAGGCCCAATCTACTTCAATTTCCTCAATTTTTCCAAATCAATCCCAAACATTTGTAACAAGTAATAAATCTTCAATAAGCTCCCAAAAATGCTCCAGAGATAAAAAAAAGTTAGCCAATCATTGGCCCTATCTTGGCAACTCTAATACCTTCAAAAGACTCTCACGTTGGACTAGGTCATCAAAAAAACTCAATATGCTCTAATCACCTCATCCTATCTCAATCAATTCTAAATATTATTGTCTAGCTTTGATACATGGTGAACCCTCGGGCCCCAAAATCTACAAAGTTGGGTCCATTTTCTCAGGTTTTACCATGCCCTTAAAATACTCTAATGGACCAAGTCAATTGCAGGCTTAACCTAGCCCAATTCCCTACTCTCTCATAAATCAGGGTAGTATTCTTCCACCAAATGACCCCCCTTTAAAAGCCTCCCAAAGATTGCCAGGAATCTGATTATTAGTCTATCAGATCTTGTGTTTCCAAGACTCTGGGACCTTCAATACTTTGTGAGCCATGAATTTTCCATAGAAGACTCAACAAAATCCAATTCTTGTTTCGCTAAAGTTTTGGCTTTTGGTAAATCATGGTTTTGAACGCAGATTCTGACTCGGGTTTTAATTTTTTGAACAGTTTGAACCTATGTTTCACAAAACTTAAGGGTTACCTTTCATATTAAGACCCTAGAATTCAATTTTACCATTTTCCCTTATTATATGTGTTTGAGACATTTCAGAGTCATTTGACTCATTTTTCCCCTACCTACACTTAACTAAATTCAATTTTGGTAGTTTCCTGATGACCAGAGCATTTGAGAGACCCATAAAGCACAGAGAATTGAGAATTTTTGATCCCTAGATCCTATAAAGTAATTCTAGATGGTAAGGGGGTTCAAATTCGTAAAAATAATCACTGCTTTTCGATATTTATGAAAAACAATCATTATACTTTTTAAAATATCCTAAAAGTGTTCTTGAACTAAGGCCCTTGATTTGGCATCGGTTTAAGACATCACTTGATGAATAGCTTTGATCTTTTATCCTAAACCCTAACCACACATCCACCCTTGATCTCCCAAATCTCATCTCGACCCTTGAAAAACCACCTCTTCACCACAACCCTTCATCTCATCACCCTTGTCACATGGCACCCATCCCATGGACTAAGCTTTAGACCCAATGATGGGAGGACACCTCAGCTCACATGTGTGTGGCTGAGAGGCATCCACACTGCCACATTCGACCAACCCTCTCTCCACCACACACCTCTCCCCATGGTGAACCCCATTGCCACATGTCATGCATCCCATAAAATCCTCCTCTTCATCCAAGGCCCCCCCATCCTATAAATACCCCCTATTTCGACCATAAAGAAAGGAAGAGAGAAAAAAAGGAAAGAAAGAGATAAAAGAGAAAATAAGAGAGAAAAGAGAAGAGAAGGGAAGGAATCTCCAAACCTTGGGGAGGTTAGTGTTCTAACCATTTCCCCTTCATTTATTGACCTATAGTTAGTTACGTTGACCCCCTTTGTTTGTTGTGAATGAAGTCATATGGACTCATTAAAGCCCCATCAATGGTGGGACATGGAAGAGACAAGCTTGTCTCTCCTTGTTGTTTTTCTGACCAATGTACAGTGCAAAGACCATAAATCCCTCAATACTGGGAGTTAGAAGCTCAATTTTTTATGGTAGGTCACTAACTTAGTGACCTATAACAATATAAAAATTCATAAGCTTTGGGTTCCATTTGACCCTCGAAGGGACCCCTACAAGACCACTGTTATGCAATGTTTTCACACTTCACAAATAGTGGTAGCAGGAGTGTCCAAATTTTCATGGTTTTTGTACTGTGAATTTTTACATAAATCTTGTTGTATTAGGTTTTCATAATAGAAGGATAGAAAAATAACTAAGAAACAATCCTTGGAAACCTTAAAACATCTTTGATTCACTCTATCTCACAAAGAGGGTCCACAATTATCCCAACGCTTGAATTTACCAGCTGGAAAAATTTAGACACTGGACCATGGAGGTTCCTTATGCAATTTTCCTACAACATAGAAGGTAAGCATGAGATTAAGAACCCTCCAAACAACATAAAACACACTTTTAGGTCTTAATTTTCAATAGCTAACTTATAGAGTAAATATTTCCTTTTGTGCATTTAATTTGAGTTTTTCCTTTCTACAGTATATTGATTCATATGTTAAGAATATGCATGTCAAATTTTATGCAATTCTAATGAGTATAGTTCCCGAAATAAGGCTTGCAACCCAAGGACCTCACTAGGTCTTTGTTGGTTTTTCACTCAGACCCACCATTTGTAAAATAAAAAAGTGGGACCTACACCCATTATTTTGACTTGGAATTTTTATGAGAGGTCCCTGGAAAGTTAACCCACCTCTTTGAAAAATTTCATGTCCAACAGATGTCAATAGGGTGCCCAAATAAGCAAATGAAGAGGCTGTTAGATTTATGTCCAAAACCTAACACTTGAATTTTCCTTAAAACAAATTTAGGCGTGGACTTCAAGAGCCCACATATTAGGCCTCTAAACCCACCAGAGACTTCAACCAAACTTGGGGAAGTCCCTTGGGCTGTCTAGAATGGTTCACATCCACTGTGATCCCTCTAAACCCTAAAACACCTAAATTTGCAAAATTGCAAATTCAAGCATTGAGAATAAAATGCAGGCATTTGGGGAATTTCAGGCTTCAAGCCTGTAACCCCCACATACTAATATTTTAATATGCACAAAGGGTCCATGAGACCGTAGAAGCTGGGAAATGTCTTTTGAAAAGCCATTAGGCTATTGACCCACTCTATCTCACAGGTCGCACCCACTTTTACCTCAATGCTTGAATTTATCCTCTAGAAAAATTCAAGCACATGTGGAAATTCAAGCCTTAAGCCTGTGGTTTCCACATACTTCCCCATCCAAATTAGAAGAAGGCCCACAAGTATCAACAACCTAAGAAATAATCATTGGAAACCTTATAACATCTTTGATTCACTCTGTCTCACAAAGGGAGCCCACAATTATCCCAATGCTTGAATTTACATGCTGATAAAATTCAGGCGTATAACCTAAATTCAGGCATTGGACCAGGAAGGTTCCCTATGTAATTTTCCTACCAAAGAAAAGGTAAGCATGAGATTAAGAACTCTTCAAACAACATAAAACACACTTTTAGGTCCCTTGAAATCCCTAACTAGCCTCTAAAATGAGGTTGGCCCCACTATTGAGCATTTAAGTGCCCAACGCCTGAATTTCACCCTAAATTAAATTCAGGCATTAGGCATAAAAATTCAGGTGTTAAAATCAAAATTTAGGCGTTGGACCATGGATCAACAAAAATCAAATATAGCACACACTTTCATTTTATGGCAATTATCAATTGTTGGGTTGAAGAAGCCACCCTAAAAAGGTGGGTAATTGGGTGCCTAACACCTTCCTCAATTGCAACAAAATAGCTTACCCAATTATTTGAAAAACCATACCAGTATTGAGAGTCAAACCCTCTAGGCCTAAGGGTCTAGATAAGGCCACAAATCCCACACTTCCTTTCCCCAAGAAAGGAAGTAGATGTCCAACTCCATCTGTAAATACATGAGTTGGTGGCGACTCCTAAGGAAGCCCGACAACCTAGCTATGACCCATCTTTCCCACGAAATGAGCTTGAGAAAGAGTGGGGAGGATCCATGTAATCATCCCCTTTCTTTTTCCCACGATACCCACAATCATATAGGATTCCTTGATATTTGAAAGGTTGTCCTGGAAAGGGTATCCTATACAAGAGACATGGTCATCACCATGTAGCAGTACATGCCGATGCTGATTGGGTTGGTTCACTAACTGATAGAAAGTCTACTTTAAGATATTGTTCATTTGTTGGAGGAAATTTGGTAACTTGGAGAAGTCAAAAACAATCTATAGATGATAGGTCGATTGCAAATGACGAGTTTAGATCTATGGCTCATGGTATTTTGTGAAATGTTGTAGTTGAAGATATTGCTAACTAAAGTTGGGTTCCTAGTCATGGGACCTATGGGTCTTTATTGTGACAATAAGGCAATGATAACTATTGCTCATGATTAGGTGTAACATGACCAAACTAAGCATATAGAGATGGACCGTCACTTTATCAAGGATCATCTCAAGAAGAGAAACATTCATACCCCATTTATTTAGACAACCGACCAACTGGTATATGTCTTTACTAAAGGTCTTAGTAAAGCACAATTCATGGTCTTGATTAACAAGCTGAGAATGACAGGTATCTATTCCACAACTGAAGGGGGAGTGTTGGAGATTATGTATGGTTAGATCAATTGAAGTCTTCTCAATCGATCAAACCTTGATCAATCTAGAAATCTTTGATCAATCGAATGGGTACATTCCAAAACCCATTCTCTAGTTGATTGATCAAACTTGGAAGTTCCGTCGAGTAGGTAGGGCATGGGCCAGGCTCGGGTCCGGCCTTGTTAGGCCTAGGACCCAGCCCTATAATTATAGTTCGGGCTTGGGCCCATAAATTTTTTAAAAACTTAGGCCTGGGCCCGACCTTAATTAATTGATCGGGCCTTGGGCCGACCCATGAATTTCAAAAAGAATTAATGTTGAGAGATAGGTTTGAACTCTAAACCTATCATGTAATAACTAATGCTTTAACTAATAGCCTGTTTGGCAGCCACCTGTAATGT
>JAOXJP010278143.1:0-19698 GCA_025762735.1 Platanus orientalis | reverse complement strand
AACACCTTCCCCAACTCATAAACGAACAACTTACCTTAGAATCTTTGGGAGTTGACCAGTTTAACTGTAGAGTCAGACATTTCAAACATTTTTCAAAACTTAAACTTGCTTTGTTTTCAAAACTGATGTCCAGTTACATCATTAAAAATACTGGTGGCGACTCCAAGTCACATGAGATATTTCCTACGATAGGCAAGTCTCTTGCAAAAGGGATTTACCGGTCGTGCAAAAATCAAGGCCCACAAAATAGTCTTAAACATAATATAAAATTTGAATAAACAAGAATTGAAGAATGAAGATAAGTTGAAAATCAAAATATCTGAAATTGGCTTCAAAATCTGAATTTTATTGCCCAATGCTTGAATTTTAGCATGTGAAATTTAGGCATCAGTTTTGAATAACCCATACTCAAATGGTCATATCTCTTTTCACAAAATTCATAATTGGGTGTGGTTTCTCTCTTTGGAAAGCTGAGAGAGAGATATTTCCAATGATATATGATTAGAATGGTCTAAGTCTCACACCTAAAGGTATAAAATGCCTGAACTTACTTCCCAATGCATAAATTTTAAAATTTAGGCATTTCTGGATAGCTCACACTCCAATGGTCATATCTCTCTCCACAAAACTCCAAATTAAGTTTGTTTGTCTCTTTGAAAATCTGAGAGAAATATATTTATAATGATATATGATTTGCATGATTTGGTTTTGACACTTGAAAGTTCAAAATACCTGAATTTACAACCCAATGCCTGAATTTTAAAATTCAAACGTTTTTACACAGCCCGCACTCCAATGGTCATATATCTCCACAAAACTCCTAATTGAATGTGGTTTATCTCTTTGCAAAGATAAGAGAGAGATATTTCCAATGATATATGATGTACATGTTTAGTTCTTATGCCTGGAAGTGAAAAATGTCTAAATGTACTATCCAACGTCTAAATTTTAAAATTCAGGCGTTTCTGGACAGTCCACACTCCAATGGTCATATCTTTCTCTACAAAACTTCAAATTGAGTGTAGTTTATCTCTTTGGAAAGCTGAGCGAGAAATATTCCAATGATTTATGATATGCATGTTTAGTTCTGATGCTTAAAAGTGAAAAAACGTCTGAATTTACATGCCGCCTAAATTCAATTCCTTAAAATCCAGGCGTTGGGTCTGGACAAACGTTCAGCAGCCTGGTATTAGCAATTTAGGCCACCTTTTGGGGTTTAAAAATTATGAAACTTTAAATGGAGGTAGGGGACCCTCTTAAATGTGTTATGTAAAAAAAATCAGACCCAAATTCAAACTACAAAAATCACAAAAAATTCTACACTATAAATAGGTAAAGAAAGAACATAGAAAAATAGTTTTTTAGGTAGATTTGGGGGGACTATTCTAAGACCCAAACATGATCTAAAATTCATGAAATATTTACTACAGGTAGGCTACCTATCTAGGAGCCTACTATAAACATTTGGGATCATTTTGATCCTTACAAAAATCACAAAAAAATCATCAATGTGCTATGGTAAAAAAATAAGTCTAGTAGAGACATGTTTTGTCTCCATTGTGTAGCCTCCTTCATGGGGTATGCTTTGTACATCATAGTAGTATGTAAATAACATGAAATTAAATGATTGAATCTAACCTAACATGCCATGAGAAAGGGTTTAGAGTTACCTCTTCTAAGGGTTGGGGTTAGGGTTTAATGCTTGAGTTTTTTTCTCTTCTTTCTTTTCTCTTCTTTTAGATTTTTGCTCAGAAAACTCCCATTCTTTAGCATGAAATTCGGGCTATTTATAGAGGTTTGGGGATGTGGTGAAAGGCTAGGATGCAATCTCAAGTTTTGGGAGATCAAGGGCTAAGATTAGAAGGTGTGGAGGCCAAGGCACCTCTCCCATTGATTGAGATTAGAAGAAGAATGGGTAAGTGAGAAGTCTAGAGTTGAGATTAGAAGGTGTGGAAGCTAGGACACTTCTCCCATTGGTTAAGAGCAACCAAAGGCCAAGATTAGAAGATGAATGGGTAAGTGAGAAGTCTATAGCTGAGATTAAAAGGTGTGGAGGCCAAGGCACTTCTCCCATTGGTTGAGAGCAACCACGGCTAAGATTAGAAGGTGAGAAGTCTAGGGCTAAGATTAGAAGGTGGGGAGGCCAATGCACTTCTTCCATTGGTTGAGAGAAACCAAGGGATGAGATGAGTTGTGCTAAATTAAAGGATAAGGATGAATCTTATAGATATTTGTAATTCATGGGATTTATTTTAAAGATGACATACAAGGGTGTACAAGTTTTAGAGAAATCAAGGGTGAGAAATGAAACTTGGCTTGCAAACCATCACCTTTGATTGGTTGGGAGTAATCAAGGGATGAGAGGAGTTGTGCTAAATGAGGGGATATAGATGAATCTTCTAGATATTTGTAATTCATGAGATTGATCTTAGATAGGGTGCATGGGGGTGCACAAGAGAGATCCTCATCTAAGGATTAAAATGTTTGTCTTTAGTGTAAATGATATTTATGAGCACTAATGAGCTAGAAAACAAAAATTCTTAGCTCATCATTAGCTAATAAATAAATTTTAGGGGGAAAAGTCATTTTACAGTGCAACCTTACTTTTTGGGTTCCCATACTCAAAAACACGTAAATTCAAAATACATTTTTGAAGTCTGAAATGTTCTGGTCGCAACGGATCAGTCAAAAATGAATTACGATAAGGGTAAATTGGGGAAATCGGGGTTTGATTGACTTCAAAATCTCTTAAATAATTATTGGAAGAGCAAGATGGCCAAATTAGTCTCTAAGATCTTTAGATAAAAGGTTACCCTCAAGTTTTGTGAGACATAGGCTCAAACCATTCAGACAACTGAAACCCGAGTAAGAAATCATGCTCAAATATCTCTTTTTGGTAAATGAAAAATCCTGGATAGAATTGCCACTAATGTTGGTTTAGGTTGCCATGAAAAATTGATGGGTCATGGAGTATTGAAATTCAGAGAGTCTCGGAGCTACAAGAACTGACAGTCTGGCCTTTGGATTCCAGGGAAATCCTCGGGGGATTTTTGAAGGGGGGTCACTTGGTGGAATAAACTAATTATAGCTCACTGAAGAGTGGGGATTTTGGCCTAGCTCGAGTCTGTAATTGACCTTCTCTAGGATATAATCTTTTAAAGGTAGAGAAAAAATTGAGAAAATAGGCCTGACCTTATAAGATTCAGGTTTTAGGGAACTCTCGAGGGTCCATCGTGTGCCAAATACAAACGAAAAGTGTTTTGACCTAATTAGGACAAAATGTAGTGATTAAGTCATGTTGAGTAAATGACTTGGCCCGGGGTGGCAATTTCTTAAGGACATTGGAGCTACCTAAAGGTGGCCACCAACAGACTGAGTTTTGGTTCTCCGATGAAGTTTTGGGGTTCGATTGAAGACCTGATAGTTGCCTCAAATGTGCTACTCATTTTGAAGTAAATGGAGGAATCTAAGTAGATTGGTCTTGCAAATGTTTGTACCTATTAGATAGTTTTTTGAAGGTTTTGTAAAACTGAAGAGATGACTACTGACTAGTCAGGAATTTGGCTATCTGGAGAACATTCGGGACTCATTAAGGTTAAAATGCAACTAGAACTACCTTGGTATGTCTTAGAGAAAATTTGAGATATTGAATAGGTTTGAGACCTCAAATGGTTTTTATCTAAGAGACGACTTATTAAAGGTAAGACAAAAATTGAGAGAAGGCTACTGACATTTTTGAATTTGGATATCAAATGAACCTTTGAGAGCTTTTTGAGGGTTATAAATAGATCAGAATATCTTAGAGATTGAGAAATTGGTTGTTGCTAGATTTGAAGAGGATCTATTTCAAGGAAATTCTTTGGAAATGGCTAAAATTAGGATGTACAGGATCTAACATAGCATGATTCAAGTGATAGGAAAAGCTTCAAAGGTTTCCTAAGGGTTTTAGGGTTTAGTGTTTATTATGAAGGAAAAGGGTAAAATGGTAATTTTTTATCCTATGATGCTTTGTTGTGAGAAGGCTTATGGAGGGTGGATAATTTTGAATACAATGAGATTGGTAGTCTTAAATGACTAGAAAGAGTGTATTTTGACTGATCCTTGAGATGGCACTACACATGGCCTGATATAAATGGTAACTTTTTGCGACCGAAATATCTAAGAAAGATTTCGCAAGGGATGTCTAACCTCTTAGAGTCCGGGTTGATCTCCTTAAACTGGGGTTGCCTAAGGTCTGATCCTAAATACTGCTTTGATGTGCTTACTCATTCCATTAGATAACCCGAGTCAAAATTTGGGTGCTGAAAAGTCTTAATGAGGATGTCTTATTTTCCAAGTTCCATCATGGGACTTGACCTGGAAAAAGTACAAAATGGAGGACCTTGGTCCTTTGATAATCAACTAGTTCTTATAGCGGTGCTTGGTAGCCAAAGAAGATAGAATATCTAGTTCAACACAACAGATATTTAGGTCTAGTTCTATAACATCCTGGTGAGCTTTAACAAAGAGATGATCATTGATGAGACCTGAAATCGACATATCACAGATGGCCACATGGAAAATACCCTCAAGCAATCACCTGCATAGAAGAGAAAGAACGAGAGACATTGGTGTGGCACTGTCTTACACCTCTTCAATGATAAAGTTAGCTCAGAGAATTCAAACAACAAAAAAATGTTAATTTCAACTTTTATCTCTTTTTTATTTGTTCCTTCGGGGGGTTGAATGGCCTCTTATAAGGTCGAAGGGTCTGAGATCCAGGATCCTTTAATGGATTTATCGTGCCCGATCATGGGATGGGATTTCGAAGACTGTGTGATCTCCAATGTGGATCCTAGGGAAGATTTTAAGGCCGTTACTGCATGCCTTTTGGTGTTGTTTGGCTTGGTTATTTCGGTCAAACGACTATTTCTTCTTGGTCTTGCATCCCTCTATGACATGGGTTTCTCTTTCATATTTTTTTCGACCCAGCCAATGATGTACTTCATTCGGTTTAGTTTAACCGAACATATTATCTCCCCATCAGTTGCCTCCTCATTCCTAAGCCTGTCAGTAATTTGGGCACAAAGAATTTATATCATCGCTCGGTCGAATAGGTTTGTGATGCCATGAATCCCACCTCCTTTAATTCTTGGTGGTTACCTTCCTCAAGCTACATGTTGTTTTTATTAGCGTTGTAAACTTTTCGCGTTTGTAGCTGTTATTCCTCGAGTCGTGCATGCATCAAACAGTGTGGGTTTCTCTTCATAATGGATGGTCGGGATTGGGGTTTCCATTGCCTATAAAGTCACCCCAACTACACCTCATTCCTTATTTGAAAACTTTCACTCCTAAGTAGGTGTTGTAATCTTTCTTCTCCATCTCTAGTGTCTAGTTTATTGAAGCATTCTTCGTTCGCAACATCTTTAATTCCTATAAGCTTTCCCCCTCTTTTAATCTTTTATTTCTCTAGTCTTCCCTAATTTCTCGACATTGGATCCCACTAACTCCCACTTAGGTTTTCATTTGGTCTGTTTGTGCTTCTTGCTCAGGGTGTGATAGTGTCTCCCTAATTTGAGTGTTTCCTTGTGACCTTTTTTTTTTTTTTTTCCTTTGTAAGGTTTTTAGAGAAATTGTTACCTTTCTTGATTCTTCTATTGAGGTTATTAATGTCCTCGCTAGGATGAGTTATGACAGTCTCGGGTCTGACTCATTCAAGTCAGTCCTAGCTTTGAATTATCCCCGTGTTTAGGATGATTCGGCTAACTAAGCTCAATCATCTGGTTCAAACCATTGGTTCTAATTCGTGAGTGAACCCTATGTAGTTGAGGACGAGCCATGTTGTTCAGGTGAACCCTCTATTTTCTGCTCTTAGTATAACTCTTCTCTTTTGTTTTGTTGATCTAACTAACTTTCTTGTCTCCTTATCTTTATCTTTATCTAAACTGATGTTGAATAATAATCAGTTGTGAGTGAGTAGAGCCACTGCTCATCTAGTCAAGGACTTTTCTCTTTTAGTTACTCCCGAGTCCTTGTTTACCTATCTGCTCGGTCCAAAACCTGGTTTGGACACTCAGTCTGAGGGGAGTGGTGAAACCGTAGGTCACTTTTTCATTTGCCTTCGCTTCTTCCTTTTTTTCTTAAATATTTTTCTATTTTTGCCTTAGGAATGTCTGCTCATCCACCGAAGGGTGCTTTGGCAAGGGCTCTAGCCAAGACTGGTGGTGATCCCTTAGGACTGACTGCCAAATGTCCTCAATTCAATCACCATCGTCTGACCACCAAGGACAAGTTTGTCGGGTCGTTGGCCCCGACTGCTACTGTTGTTGTTGCTCTTACACCGCCTTCCATAGTTGACTTGGAGGCTGTCATTGACTTCATCCCCGACTTTGAGGAAGCAGTTGACGACTTACCCCAATACCAGCTGGGGGGTCACATCTACAAGGTGAAGGGGGCCTCCTCGGTCTCTCTCCTTCAGGACGTTGACAACGCGATCGAGCATCTTCCCACGATCCTCTCTTGGGATGACCTTGATAGTGCTAGGGGTGTCCCTTCTAGGATGCTAGCTAAGAACATCTTCTTCAACCTTGAGAAGGTATTATTTTGCTTTTTCTTATCTAATTCATCCTGTCTCGATTCTCTTTTAGTGACTCATCTCCTATTTTTGTTTTGTAGATAATGACAATGGTGGTGGCCTTATCTCAGTGCCAACTGGGTTTCGAGGCCTATATTGGTGAGTTGAAGAAGAAGCTCACAGAAGCCAATGTCGATCGGTCAGCCTTGGCCAGGAGACTAGCCAAAAGAAAATTTAAGCTGAAGGGCACCGAGGCATCTCTAGAGGAGGCTTGAGACCTCCTAGAAGGGGAGAAGGCTGATGTAGCCATTTTGTAGAGGTCATTGGACGACCTAAAGAAGGTCTTTACCACAGAGAAGGAGGTTGTTGTTGAGGTCAGCATTGCAGCTTTCAAAAATTCTGATGTGCTTAAGAATATTATGACTAAATATTACATCAGCGATTTCAAGACCTTCCGCAAACGGGCCATCCGAGCATATCCTACCCTTGAATTGTCTATGTTTTGGGCGGATGACAAGTTTGAATTGGTCACCCAGGAAGTCGAGGCTACTGAGGAAGACCGGAGAAGGATGATGCCGCATCTTTACCTTATTTGTTGTACAACTTTTGCAATGAATGAAAACACCCCTTTCCTGGAACAGGAACATCATCAAGTGGCTGGTCACAAACTGGGGCAACTATGTTTAAAATCTTCATAGACTCTTATACTGTAGTGTCTGCAAACAGAGTCTAAATTTTACTCCGAATTGGAGCTAGACCCACGTCAGGTAGCTAGACATAAATTTGGACAACAATAAAACACTCATTTGGACTCATAATTGGCTCATCAGTTAACTCATCATGAGTCACACCAACATTCTCCATATTAGAGTCTAATGTCACAAAATAGCCCAAAATTTGATTCAACCTCTAAAGAAGATCAATCCTTATATGAGTAAGCTCTCAAGAATTTAATCAAACACATAACATGCTATAAAATCTATAGGTCTCAGTGTTAAGCTCCATGTTGTTGACAATTTATGCAATAGCTCATGGTTAATTATGTAGGTTCCTATTTAATGAAGGCATATCAACCATTAGCAAGAAAACCACAAAGAAACTGATCAACACCCTTTAAGTCTTTAAGTTAAACACTTTACAGGCTTTAGTAATCCCATAATAGATTCATTCAATTATAGGCTGGTTATTAAAGGATTTTGGTCTTAGAGTATAAGAAAACTTAAGAGGTGATATCCAGATATGGTTGCAGGTGATATAATGATGATTTATATATTTTGCCAAAGAGAACAAGTAAAATCCATGACAAGTTGTCATCCATAGGCATCAAATCACTTGAGTTTTTTTTTTTTTTTACTTTGGAGATGAAAACATTATGAAGCTCTATCTTATACCAACCACAGGGTCTAGGACAATATTACTTTGCAGAGACCATAGAAAGCCCAAAGAAATAATTGCTGAAAATTATAAACATCATGGTTCTTAGGGTTTTTTTTATAAGACTCAAAGAATATTCGAGGTTTTGTCATAGCTGATTGGTATGGAGTATATGGGAAAGAGGTTAGATGACAAAATTTGCAAGGGAAACAAGAATAGGGTAGTTGGTTGGTATATGGGAGTTGATGGAGTGAAAGGAATGGATATAGAGGTGGTTGAAGGCTTATGGAGGTGAATAGAGACTATAGGGCAGCAAGGATAACAACAAAAAATAGAAAATATTAAAGAAAAAGAAGAAGGAGAAGAAGATACCTTATAAGAAAATCACCAACTTCATGTCCCTTGGACATCACCAACCAAGGTCTTCCATCCTGGCACTAAATACGAAGAAGAGAGAACTCTAATTGTGGGAGACAAGGCAGTAGCCAAAATTTTATTTTATTTCATTGTATTTCATTGCCCCAAAATGTGAGAGGAAAGGGTCTCTTATAACCCACGATTAGGTCATAGATACCCCCTTTTACAAAATTTCCCTAAATAAAATAAAAACCTAAACAATAAAATAAAACTAAACTTAACCCTCCCCTTAAGTGATCGGCTATCCCCTTTTTACTTAAAAGGTGCTGACAAATATACCTAAAAACAAAAATACTTATTTCCATTATATCCTAAACTCTAATATTTCATAAAACATAAATTAACATAATAGAAAACTTTAACAAAGACTAAAAATTAAATTAGAATCTCCTTAATGTAGATCCATGCATCTTGCCATGCTCCTTTTTGTATATCTTTGTGTTTGGACCCCACCATGGCCATATGTGGGCCACATTATGCTCTCATGTTCTCATCAAACCCCCCTTGTTCGAAAAAAACTCGGTCTTGAGTTTGTAAAGGGAAAGAATCATCATACTTAGAGAACTCATACTAATCAACTATGCACCATAGCCTCCAATAATCAGGTTGTGATGTAGACTTGTCCTCTTACAGGTATCTGATATGAAAAATAGCTCAAAAAAAGCAATTGTTTCCTGAGAAGCAACCAATAATGGATGCACCTTGTAGTACTCATCTTGCTAAATATGAACTAGAGTAGTAATCTTTGATATCACCATAAAGTCAAGAACATGTCCAACTATTAAAGTGGGCTGAATCGTGGCCTAATCTGAAATTGAGGCATCGACCGATGGTGTATCATAAATCGGGGCAGCAAAGAGACACTCCTCTATAGGTTCTGCTAGCTCATTGAACTGAACATTAATATTCACCTCAGTCTCTTCAACACAACTGTCTTCATCTGTAATCTTGGCTTCACCTTCTTGAAATTCCACCTCCGTCTTGTCAATTACACTTTATATCCATTTTGCATGTGTGCGAACTTTAGAATTAGAATCAACCACCTTCACATTTCTCTGTTGAATAAGAAGTTACATCTGATTATTGATGGCTTGTAACCTCTTCATACTTTCCAAGTGTGACAAGTCTGAAAGAAGTGGTCATATATCAAAAGGCTTAACGTGGAGTTGATAACATGCACCCCGTTCACAAATCTAAAGAGGATTAGATGTTTTATTAAAAATTGTCCTCCTCTCATTCAGCTATGTCCTTCCTAGAATCATTAAATAACCCTCTAATAGTCTTTTGTTTAAACAACAATTGACATCACCAATAAACTCTCCAACCTCAAACTAAATAATAAAGTGGTCATTGCTATAAGAACATAATGATCTAGCCTTGTGGTCTCCAAATAGTCTAGCAACCAAACTAGGATGGATATAGTTGTCTTCATACTGATCATTAAATATGATCCTAAGAAAAAACTTTTCATGAAGGAAAGGAAGAGGGTGTTTAACTATAAACCCCATGTCTTCACATCACTTATCTATAGGAGTCAAAAAATATGAAGAAGCTCACTTTTAAACTTAGGATAACTAGAAAACCAATGTTGGAAAATTTGGGTTGAAGTAGTAAAATTATCAAAATACCCTTGACCGTATGTCAAAAAATTCTACTTTTCGACAAGGTTATTCTTGAAGTCAAGAGACACTATTGCCCCAAATTTCAAGGATATTGGACAAGTTTTGAATAGTGAACTTGTACAAGAAAGCTTGCTAGTTTTTTGTGAGGACTTTTCACAAACACCTATAGTGCGCTAAAGGGCTGAAAATAAATGTTGATTCAAGAGGTAACCAAGCGGGTTGGTTGTATACCAAGGGGCTCCTATATAGGTTTGATATCTAGGACATATATGTGTGATCAGGTTCAAAGTGTCAATTCTAGAGTAACAACAAATTCAAGTCAGAAGTCTGTACCATTATTACCTCAAATTGTACCTAAAAAAACATTTACAAGAGATCAACCTTCAATAGAGAAACTTACCAGAGCTACCATAATTTTTAGGTAATAACCAACACTTTATTAGGATGGTTTCCAAGTGTTGCCACACGCTTTATTCTTAGTAGCTGTCAGGACTAGAACCCCCAAATAGATGTAAGGACATGTTCTTAGGTTGCAAGTAGTACTCGAACAACAAGGCTGAAGTTTCAATAAATTGTTTTGAACTGTGATCAATAGTCTAATCTATACCTATCTCCTTCAGGGCAACTAATAAAGCAACAACCAATCCATACGCCAGGGAATCCCTTCTCTAAACAACCCAAAGATGGATTGTTATCTTGAAGATTTATGAACCCACAATACAAAAACAAAAGTATGTGTAAATCAATTCACCAAGAACTCATAATTTTGATGATCAAACCACCCACTATTAAATTCCAATCCACTTGAAGTTAATCACAATGTCAGGACTTATCTTTCAAAATTCAGCACTTAGTCCTTTGAATATGACATATAAAAATATACTAGAATTTCACAGTAGTTGGACTTGGAAGGAAACAAATAAGATGGAATGGAGTGTACACAAGTAGTATCTGGGTGTCTAAGTGGGGTTGAATAAAGGGTTAAATAGGCTTTGTTTTGAAACAAAAACATCATATTAACCATTGAGTGTATAGGGTTTAGGAGAGAATATGAGAGTTAAAAGGTGTTGGATAAGTCCAGAACATGTGACCAAACAACAATTGATGTAGTCTAAAAGGATAGTGTAACTTTATTATGATGAAGATTCAAATAGCCAAAATCCCAGCAAATATAAATACTAGAGATCAACACTTACAATGATTCCAATGATCTATCAAAATGTAATCCTCTTGGTAGAGGTACTTTCATTCATAACCAAAATTCAAACAAGTAGTATCATATAGTAAGACTGTAGCAAAAGTGGCAGCAAAAACTGATGTGATGACCGTCAAATCTGAAACCTACTGGAATCAGTCAACAACAGTCATCATTAAGTCTTATGATAGCACCCTCATCCATAATGTTAACCCAATAATAACAAGGCTTTAGATGACCCTTTTCAAAATGCATACAACTAACGCAAAGCCCAAATGTATCCAGGGCACTTAATAATAGTCTTTTTAAGTATCAGTCAATCCACTTATTGCTTTGTGATCTCTTTAAGCAACATATCTTCACAAACCATTCAAAACTTCAAGGCCCAAGACACAAGTACAAAGAGACTGGAACAAAAGGCTAATTTTGGTGTTTTAAAGATGTCAATGACCCAACTGGAATATAGCCAACTGAGAACTTGGCTCTGATACCAAATTTGATGCTATACAAGTCATAGAACAACCTAAAATTCGATGCAGCCACTAAAATAGATCAATCCTTATATGAATAAGCTCTTAGGCATTTAATCAAACACATAACATGCTATAAAATCTAGGTTTCAATGTTAAGCTCCATAGTTTTGAAAATTAATACAATAGCTTATGGTCAATTATGTAGGTTCCCATTTAACGAAGACACATTAACCATTAGCAAGAAAACCATAAAGAAACATATCTGCACCTTCCTAGTCTTTAAGTCAAACACTCTACAAGTTTTAGTAATCTTACAATAGATTCATTCAATTATAGGCTAAGTACTGAAGGATTTTGGATCTTAGAGTATGAGAAAACTAAAGGGGTGATATCCAAGTATGATTGTAGGTGATATGAGGATGGTTTATATATGTTATTAGAGAGAACAAATAAAATTCATGACAAGTTGCTATCCGCAGGTATCAAATCACTTAGGTTTTTTATTTTTACTTTGGAGATGAAAACGTTATGAAACTTTATCTTATGTCAACCACAAACCATAGGGCCTAGGACAAGATTACTTTGCAGGAGATCATAGAAAATCGTAAGATATAGTCACTGGAAATTCTGGGCAACAAGATTCTTGGATTTTTATTTTATTTTTTATCAAACTCAAAAAATTTCCAAGGTTTTGTCATAGGCGATTGATATGGACTATATGAGAAAGAGGTTAGAATATAAAATTTGCAAGGGAAACAAGAATAGGGTGGTTTGTTGATATATGGTAGTTGATGGAGTGAAAGGAATGGATATGAGATGGTCGAAGGCATATGGAAGTCAATAGGAACTGTAGGGCAGCTAGGATAAGAAAAAAACTAGAAAATAATAAAGAAAAAGAAGGAAAAGAAAATACTTTATGAGGAAATCACCAACGTCATGTCCCTTGGAAATTACCAACCAAGGTTTTCCATCTTGGTACCAAAAAGGAAAAAGAGAGCTCCCATCATGGAAGACAAGGCAACAACCAAAATTTTATTTTATTTCATTGCATTTCATTGCCCTAAAACATGAGAGGAAAGGGTCTCTTATAACCCACAATTAGGTCATAGATACCCCCTTTTATAAATTTGCCCTTTATAAAATATAAACTTAAACAAAAAACTTATTCCCATTGTCTCTTAAACTCTAATATTTCATAAAACATGAAATAACATAATAAAAGACTTTAACAAGGATTCAAACTAAATCCAAACCTCCTTAATATAGATACATGCATCTTGCCATGCTCTTCTTGTATGTCTTCGTGTTTGGACCCCACCATGGTCATATGTGGGCCCTACTATGCTCCCATGTCCTTACTAGGTATTTTTGCACTTATCTTTCTCCCCAATATGAAGTAACATATACCACTAATTTGATGCAGACAAAGAACAAAGGAGTAACTGAATCTTGTTTGGAAAGATGGGTGATGTAAATCTGAATGTTTGAGAAGATTATCCAATAACAGAAAGAATTTATATCTAAGAAACCACATTTATATTTTAATATGAATGTATTGGAGGAACCATTCAAACCTCATATCAATTCATTAGAAACAAAAGTTGACAAGAAAAAAAGAAAATATCTAACAATCTGTACAGAAATATAATAAAACCAAATTAAAAATATAGGAAAAAAGTATAAAAATGAAAAAGCAAAAAAAGAAAGAGAAATTTGATAATAGTTATGAATGATTTCCAGTGTAAATTTGCTTAGTGCACGCTTATATTTCTCAATTTTCTTTTTTTTCTAAAAATCACTTTTTCAAACACCACCTCCCCCTCATGGTGTATTGATTTTTGGAATCCCTTTCACTTGGCAAGCAAATTGACATACTCATAAATTGATAATTTTCGTGATCAAATTTACATGTTTGCTACGAAGTGATCTAATCGGATTTAACTAGTGGGACTCAATTAGGTCCTAGGAATTTCTGAGGTGTAGTATTAGAATCATCACAATGATAAGCATTCTCAAACAATATTTAGAAAAAAAATTAAAAAAACCTGAAGTAGACATCAACCCAAAGTGTGGACCATTTTGTAGTTGAACGTTGTTGAATCATGGTTCACTTTGATGAACCAGAATGCATCATTTAAATATTCTGGAGGTTCAAACTGGTTTAATAGGCAGATACCCGTTCTATTTTGAACAGCTTTTATAAAGACTAACTTCCATTGAACTGAGCCAATTGCGGCCCAGTTAAAATTTAACTCGGTCTGATCAGTCGCTTATGTCTGATTTCCAAAACTATCTTCTCAATTAGTGACCAAGTATATCAGTAGCGATGCACATGGGCTGCCCAAAATCGACAAAACACTCGAGCCTGATCCAAGATCGGCACTTCCGTTGAATTTTTTGGCTGACCTTAATCTATATATTTAAGTCCCTTAATTATACGCGCCAGTCCTTGAACCCTGGTACTACATGAATACGTGAGCTTGGCCCCAAAACCATAATCAACAATGCCCATATCTACCGAAAGAATGTTCTGTCTATGATGTACCGTTCGCCTCCTCACAGGGGGTGTGGACCCCATGTACTCCAATATCTATTTTCTTATATGGAAAAGAAGTTCTGTCCAGGACACCATGAGTCTCCAAATGGAATAAAATGGGCGGGACTTTGATAAAATTTCAAAGCCATGCCCATTTTATTCCTTGTGAAGCCCCATGGTGTCCTGGACACCATCCTAGACGGAAAATCCTGGACAGAACATCTGCCCACTTTCTCATACAAATTGGTTGCTGAAGTCCTTATAAACCCAGCGACTGTAACTTGAGCTCAGTACGGGATCTCCTCCTAACTCTCACTCCTAGTACAATATCCAGGCCTCTTAGAGCACCTAAGTTTTTGGGGGCATGTGGACTCTCTGCCTCTTCCACGCACCGGGTAAATCAGGTTTTTCACACCCGGGCAAGTGGCCTCAAGAGGGTAGGTTTTGAACTCTGGACTTCCACTTCCTTAGGAGTGATCCTGACCAACTGCAGTACCCATTGGAGTTTACATGGAATATAGTTATTATTAGACCATAGAAGTGTCTCATAAGCTTTATTGATTACTCACATGCAAGGAGCATGACCAGCAATTCATAATTAGGAACAAATTTGAGTTGCAATAGGTTTCCTCCTGTGATAGGATTCTTATTCTTCTTGGAATAAGATATTTTTATAGTTAAGTGAAACTTTTCAAATAAATTTTTTATGACAAAAAAAAAAATATCCTTTACTTTAATGTTTTATTACAAAAGTGTTCAAAACAGTTAACATGATTTTTATAGTTTTGTCTTTTCATAAACCATTTGAATTTAAAATAAGGAGGGAAACAAATATTTGTGAAAATCAAAAGGAAATTGATAACAAGTTTTTTTACGGAAAATGTTTAGTCCCACGTTGCTTAAAAACCAAAAAGATAACCTCCTTATAAGTAAAGAAGTTTCATAGTCTTTCACTTAAACAAAGGAGGACACTATGCATGTGATGCTTGATCATGCATGGGTGTTGGCGCTTTAGATGCATGCATCACACACATGCGTGGGCATTGGCACAATGGTGTTTTAGTCACACTTTACTCTTCATATAAAAGGGTGTCTAAGGTATTTATTGACACTAATAACTAAACTGATTCTACAAAACACTCAAATAGTCATAACCATTGGCTAAATGCACCCATATAAAATCTAAAAATAATGGAGTCCTTGTTTTAGACATTTTAAAATCATTTTTCTCTTCTTTGTTTTTCTGCAAAAACATTTTTGTATTTTCTTAGTTATTTGATAACATCAAGTGTCAAGGGTTGGTTTTACGGTGTTGCAAACTGCCGATCAACAATACAACCTATTGGTTGGATCCATTTCATCATAGAGATGGATTTGTTGACTTGTTACAATCTCCGTCTTCTTCATTAAGAACAGAATAGAGTGTGAATACTATCTTAAGAAAAGTGTGATCCATGACTCAGACATTATTACATCTTCACTTTGTCTCATCTCTGATAACAGATTTTTAACATAAATAAGAGGGCCTAGTGGAAGACTCTTTTAGAGTTTCACAATAACAAAATAGGTGGCTGCTAGTGTTTTCTTCTATGGTTTTCTCAGGATTTTGGTGGGAGACTTATGGTACCCTGTGTTTCTGATAGGGCTATCAACTATCTGATCATTATCTGAATTCGATTCATGTTCAATCTGCTAATATTTGATTCGAATGCATCTATATCCAATTCAATTATTCAACTAAATATTTGAAACCTTTAAAGTAATATATAATTAATATTTATATTATAATGTTGTAGGACAAGTTACATAGAATACAACATAAGAATACCATAACCTTAACCTAAACCCATTTCTCATCTCCCATTCCCAATTTGAATGAAAGAAAACTCCCAATAGCCAGTTCCCCATTCTCTTGTTGATCTATCAATTGCCTTCTATCTCTATAATTCTTGTCCTTATTGTTTTCGTAAATTTCCAAAAAAAAATTAGAATTCGATCCAATATACGATTAAATAAGCAAATTCAAATATGGTATGCCTATATCCAATTCATATTCGATCCGTTGACAGCCCTAGTTTCTAATGTAGGCCATAATAGAGCCATACCACATAAAAAAATCTTTATCATATGCCTGCAAATTTCTGTCTGCTGAGTTATTATTTGTTACATTGATTGTGGGGGATTTAGGCCTAAACCACTTTGTTGTATATCAAGAATGTTTTCCCTAGGGGTGGCAAGTCATGTTGGCAGGTCGGTTCTTATCATGTTGAGATAAGGTTTTACAACTATATGTCTTAACCCGAACCCAACTTATTTATTAATTGTGTCAAAGTGGGTCAACCAGCTTTGACCCAAAACATGTTTACCAGTCAACCCTAACCCACGTATTTTGTGTTGGGTTCGTGTCAGGTTCGCTAGTTATGTGGGAGTTCATGTTGGTGAGTCAGATTCGTGTCGTCTCAAGGGTATACAACTATATGGGTCAACCCGAACCCGACCCAACTACCAATCGTGACCCGAAAGCCATTTGCAGTCAACCCTAATTCACTTATTTCGTGTTGGGTTCGTGTCAGGTTCACGGGTTGTGTCAAACATTGCCACCCCTAGTTTTCCCTGCATCAACACATGCCAAAGGCAAAACTGTCTCAAACCATTGTTCACGATACTAGAAGATCTGATTCACATCCCGTGTTAAATAACACATGCTATTGAGATACTTGTGGAGGTCTCATGCTCGTTCCCTTGATCATTTGTTTAGGGGTGCCATGGTTGGAGGGCAAAATCAGGCTGGTTGTACCCAACAAGGTGGAGAGCCTTCAACAAAAGGGTGCAGGGTTTCAAGAAAATGAGCCTCTGCTGACATGTACTTTTGCTTGTTTTTCTGTTTTTCCTGCTCAATTTCAGCCCCACAATCTATACCATGGTGGCCTTTAAACGAGTTCACATCTCCAGTTTGAATGGACCCTCGTACATTGACTCAAACACCTTTTGTCAGGCCACATTTTACGCACTGATTGGTAAGAATAGACCCATAACTGCTTTTAAACCAGTTAAGAATAGACCCATAACTGAGCAAAGACGCAAATGTCCCTGCAACTTGGACAAATAGGGACAGAAGTAATCAAACTGTTCAGAAATTCAACCAAAATTAAAAGGATAATCAAGAGTATAATTTTGCAATGCCCACAAAATAAATTAATATGAATTTCGCAGCACCATGGATGATAAATTTGGTTTAAAAATCATTGATTTCACCACATTATGAGTACATTACAATCTATTTGGTTAGGTACCAAAACCATTGTAAGCCACAACCCAGTGATGCTTAGAAGCCATAAATATCTCTAGAATTCTACAATAAGAAACAGCCTTGACGTTCCTGTGAACTCTTTTAAAAAACTTCTCCATTTGTTTTATTTTTTAGCCATGAGGAGGACAAGGGCTGAGAGACGTTCTCAAATCACCCCATCAGTGCCTGAAGTGCCTCACATTGGTGAAAAGAAGGGAGACCCCATACTTTTTGCAGCAGTCAATGGCATCCCCATCTCTGATACTTCCACCTGGTTCTGCAATAACGGCAATCCCGCTTTCACATGCTTCTTCCACTGCGTCTTTCCAAGCTGCCAGAGTAATGAGCATACAGAGTCAAAAACTGGTCTATTAACAAAACACAATGTTTCAACATGCCTGCACATTTATATGAAAAATGACACATGAAGCACTGTACAACCAAGCTATATGTTTCATGCCTATTCTTATCCTAACTGGTTCATGGTCTCTTCAATTTAGCCCGTCCATTCCATATCACGTCTTGCATAATTCATAACCCAGAAAAAAAAAAAAAGATAACAATGTCTGATTTTCTGAATCACCTAACCAGTCTATATATATATATATTGAGAGAGAGAGAGAGAGAGATTTGTTGTATTATATTTTTTTCTCTTAATAAAATGCAGTTAATTATCCAACAACAAAAAAAAAAAGCTGCTGTGCTAAACAAAGGTTCAAATTCCAATGGATGTATATATATATATATTGATGAATAACAAACTTTATTAAAAGAGAGAAAAAAAGAAGAGGGGGAAAAGAATATACAAGGAGAAAGAAAAAACTAAAATACAAAATAGCACCAAGACTGCCAAAAAAAACCACCCCCAAACACAAAGCAAGCAATCACCTGCCATTAGCAATCCAGCATGTGATCCCCAAGGAAAACATCCTACTACTGAACACTCCATTTGGCAATCCTATCAGCCACAAAGTTTAGGCATCTATGAACATACTATAAAATAGCAGAAGTTTCCTTAAATAAAACTTTGATCTCGGAAATGAAATGGTGGAGCCTCCAAGATCCCTGCATTTGACTTCTCCCCTAGCCCAAGACAGTAATAAAGTCCCCTTCCATGTAACAATCATTGAGGCCGCCACTCTTGAGCATCCTTAAGGCCTCTAGCAGATCAATGATTTCAGTATGGTTAGCATAACAAATGCCAATTGGGCCCCCTTTCACAAGAATAATAGCACCTTGTGAATTGCACATAACACATCCATAACCAGCCATCCCCGGGTTTCCAAAAGAGGCACCATCAAAATTCACTTTAAACTTCCCTCCACAAGGGGGGACCTAATCCAGAATAGGAAGATTCCTTACAGTAGAGTGTACTGAGATACAAGTAGTCCAGTCTCTGACCATATCGTTTAAGGAGCAACTTTTGAAAACCAAGTTAGTTAGCATCCAAGAGCTAACCTCGCAAATGAAGGAATCAATCATTGCCCAAACATTCATCTTCTTGTCCTCAAAACAGTCATTTGTTTCTCTCTTTCCATAGCCCCCACACAATACCTTGCCCGAGAGCTCTAACAAACAAACAACACCTCACCCCTTTTACCCCCACTCCATTGATGGAAAAGGGCCTCCACAAACTCCAACATTACAAAGTAGAGAGAGGGATTGCTGGATATAGCACCATACTTTACAAGAATAATGGCAATGAAGGAATATGTGATCCCCTGATTCCTTATCCCTTCCACAAAAATGGCAAATTGAAGGAGATAAATCCATGAAAGGACGTCTTCTCTGAAAAACATCCATAGTGTTTTGCCTGTTGAGAACTGCAATCTAAGATAAAGCCTTCTCCTTAGGAGGAGTTGCAGATTTCCACACATAATGAACCAGACTAGGAGGGGATTGTTCATCTCCAACACAAATAGAGAAAAAGCATTTATAGGATAATGTACCATTTGGAGAAGGGGACCAAGACCAAACAAGATAATCGAACTCCTCTCCCAAGATGTTGGCCAATTTGAGATCCTTCATCAATTGAAAGGGATCTCCCAGTCATGAAGGTCACAAGTAAAAGGGAGATTCCATGACAGACCTTGTAGGCTTTGGGATAAGACATCTGCCACCTTGGCATTCTTATGGCAAGCAAGGTTATACAGCCGAGGATATGATACAACTAATTTGGAATTGTCCCACCATAAGTCCTTCTAAAAATGGATTTTAGAGTCATTGTGATGCAGGATAC
>JAOXJP010278133.1:0-19698 GCA_025762735.1 Platanus orientalis | reverse complement strand
CTTAAACAAAATGAAACTTGCTAAAATTGAAAACTTCCTAAAATCCTAAACTTGCTAGCCAAGTTTTCTAAAACAAAAAAACTTACTTTCTTAAAATTTAAAACTACTCAAACTTGAGACTTTCCAGAAAACATTATTTTGGTTTTTATTGACAGCCCGTAGTAATTTGGTCATAACTTTTCCAAATCACCTTGGATTTACACAATCTTGGTCTCATTAGAAAGGTAATTGATTAACCTATCTAATGATACCAAAATCAAGCCAAAAAGCCGAGTTTCGACCATAGAAAAATTGGGTTCAAAGTAAAAAAAGGGATTACAATTAAAAAAAAAAAAAAAAAACTAACCATGACACTATTAGCCTTATTACAAAATTACCTACTCCTTACAAAATTTGAATAGACTTCACATAACATGTAAATTTAAATCGTGTCCTCTTATGTGGGAGTATATACATAAGTCTTGCTTGATTGTCCGCATCAAGCCCCCACGTTTTGTACTTGTTTTTTAATGAATCTTTGAATAAAATTTTGAAGTTAAATTTCTCTCCTCTTTTCCAAATGGCTGAAGGTGTTTCTTCATTAAGTTTTACTTAAACTTCATCCTAGATCGATGATTTCCTAGGGAGGATTGGTGAATTTCCTTAAGGTATCTATCCCCTATCTCTTTATCTCTTTTTCTACTTCATCTCCTTCTTCCACTCTTTGCTATTTTTCTGTTTTTTTGTTGAGATTCTTGCTACCACAGTCCACAAACCCATATCCTTCGTCTTCTACAACCATTAAACCATCTCCATATCCTCTTTATTACTCCCTACTTCACCATACACCAACCGGCCACTCTATTTTCACTCTCCTCACATTTCTTTCATTATAATCAAACCCCAATCAACCCTACACCAGTTGGCTTCTATAAAACACCCAAAATTTGTATTTCTTATAAAGAAATCACCATAAGGCTGCTGCCAGAAATTTTCCAGCAAGCTTATAACTTGATTTCTATGTTTTTACATAAAGATTGGTTTCCCCTAGCCTGCGGTTACATAGAGGACCCTTCCCTATTTATTTTGGTTGCTGAAATCCAAACTTTCTACATGAAGAATAATTCTGAACAGAAATCTGCATCCAAAGTGTTCGAAGAAACTCCCTAGTAAGGACTGATTAAAGATTGAGGGTCCTACTATGGTGGCTGAGTAAAGGTTTGAAGTGTGTAGTTGCCTACAAGGTTGTTGCTACTAATTGACTCTCCTAAGCTTGCAATCATCTTTACAAGATGCTATCCAGAATTTTGCACACAAGGTGCTTGATACACTGCTAGAATGATGTTTGCATTGACCCATAATCGATTTTAGTGGATTGTATTGAATTTTGGGGCTGTTTCTGTGATTGGTGCTGCATCACTCTGATACAAAAAATGATGCAGCATGATAAGCTTTGATACCAAAATTGATGCAGGATGATAAGCTCTGAAACCAAAGTTAGGTGTAAGGTAGCTGAGGGTTGTTAGATCCTGCAATTGTGGTCTCAAGATAATGGTGTGGAATCAAGGACAAAAATAGATTATGTAAAACAAAGTTTAGAGACACCCAATTAACTTGAAGTTTAGAAGACGAAAAGGGGAAAAGAGAGAGAATCAAACCACAACATTGTGGAAAAGGATTAGACATCTCTTGAGGGAAAGAAAGAGAAGAAAAGAGGGCTGATTAGGTTTCCGGAATTTCTGGGCAGAATGGTAAAATTACAAAAATATCCCTTCATACGCGGTATAAAATTATGAAATTTTACAAGTGATTAAATATGCATGGAAAGGATGTTCATGCAAAATATCAAGTGATTTTGATGAGGGAAAGTATATAAAATATGTAAAAGAACACTCTATAGTGTTACTACTTACTAGTAACAGAATCACCTAAAACAAAATGTGTTTCTTAATCAACACTTTAGCAGAACAGGGGAGATTAAAGAAGAGTTTGTGGAATTAGAAGGGGGACAAGTTGGGGAAGAAAATCTAAAAAGAGATCAGCCAAAAGGCCTCTCTAGGGTAGGGCGATTTCAAAAGAATAGGTAATAAGCTGGAATTTTACAAAAAAACTCCTGAGGACAATTAGGTGCCCAGAAAACAGCAAATTGAATTAGGGATTCAAACTGATTTCACAGGTTGAGTAACTAAAGGGTGCATAAAACTTGAGTACATAATGCATAAAATACCTCTTTCTCAGAAGGGTGATTTGAAAAGAAATCTACCTCCAGAAAACAGTCTCTTACTTTCAGCAGTTTATAACTTCAGTCTTGCAGGTTCAACCCAGTCAAATGTAATGGGAATAGTACCCAACAAATAGAGATCAATAGTGAATAAAGAGGAGAAATATTGATGAAGAAGGAGAGTGGAGAAGAAGGAATGAAGAAGAAGGGAGAAGAAGATAGAAGAAGAAAAACCAACAACTACATCTGAATGGGAGAGGAAGAAGACTAGGGATACAACTCTAGGGTTTTTATGGGCTACTGCCAATAGAGGAGAGGGGAAAACCCAATTTCAATTCATTAATTCATAGCTAATTCAATTTAAAAAATGCATTCCTATATATAGGCTCACAAACTTAAGAAAATAGTGAGAACCCAAATTTGAAAGTCCTACACTACTAGCTTACTTGCTATCTAAGACTTCCTTAGACTTAAAACTACTAAAACAACTTTCTAAAAACAAAAACTACTAAAAATTAAGACCTTCCAGAGGATTTCGACCGACACTTTGACTTGCTGGCTAACAAATATTACCAAATTATCCTTGGCAACAATACCTTATTACAAAAATACCCTTATGCAATAAAAATCCCTAAATACCCATGGCATTAATAGCCTTAATATAAGTGTACCCCAGCCCCAAAATACCTAACAAAAACCCATATTTTGCACAAGTCTTGAACCTTGCTCTCTTGTGTGGAGGAACGTAAAGAAGTGGCTTAGTGTTATCTACATCAATGTCTTGTTGTTAACTGAGTTATCCATTTCTAAACTGGAAACGGAGCTAGATCTCAAACTGGGAATTAATCACTAGGAGAGTATTGTATGGTTTTCATGAGTGGTTTGCAGTTACTCTCTTTAGAAATGCAAGATATGTTCTTAGTAAGATTTGTGACATGATAGTATATAGGATATTTTCAGAAATGATTGTTATAATTGGCATAATCAGCATACTGTAGATTGATTGCAATACCTTCATGCTGAAGTTTTTTGTTTCAGAAGAAGCTTCAATCTTGGTGTCAACTTCCAAATGGTGACTGGGCACTGAGGAAGATATTGTCAACTTCAGGGGCTGAGTCTGTTATTTCACTTCCTGAAGGGGGCGTAAGTGATTGATTGATCAGCCAATTGAAAATTCTGAAGGATGATGTTTTTCTTTGCCAGTCAATTATATCTACCTACCTTTTTATTCTCAATTTCAGGTTTTGAAGGTGAATGCTGAAAGCCTTTTACCAGCGAATCCTGATATCCTTGATGGCGTAGATGATCTCTTGCAGCTTAGTTATTTAAATGAACCTTCAGTATTGTACAACCTTCAGTATAGATACTCTCAAGATATGATTTATGTGAGTGCTTATTTTGATGTTAAATTTCTTCATAAATTTTCTCCTGAAAGATTTCATCATTTCTAAAATCCTTGTGTGTATCACATCTGTGTTGTAGACTAAAGCAGGACCAGTGTTGGTTGCCATCAATCCCTTTAAGGAAGTTCCCTTGTATGGACATGATTATATTGGAGCCTATAAGCGTAAATCTATGGAAGGTCCGCATGTGTATGCCATTGCAGATACAGCCATCCGTGAAATGATACGAGGTGGTTTTAATTCTACATAACTTCATGTTATTGTCTTTTAAGAGCCTACACCTTCACTGGTATATATGTTTTCAAAATTTCCCCTCCTTTTTAAAGAAACACACCACCGAAATGGGGAGTGTTCAGCCTGATCTTTTCCAGTTATTTATTTCATCACTTTTTAAGACTGTTTTGCATGGACCTCTCTTATGTTAGCTTTCTTGTTGTCACTCTTTTGCAGATGAAGTAAACCAATCTATCATTATAAGGTTGGTATAAGAGTTAAATTCATTATCTTATTACTCATATTTCTTTTCATGATTCAAGTGGTTGATGTGACAATGCATGGTAAAAACATCCTTTTTAATATTTCAATCTCATTAGTCGAAGATAAATTGGTTACATATTGAACATGATAATGTTAAGCATATGGTGTAGATATATTGTTTAATATGTGCATGCTTTAGGCTTCATGTGAGGCTGTCACTATGCATATTTTCTGCTGTTTGCAAAGCTAAATTATTTCTATTCTCTCTTGTTCTGTTGATAGATCCTGAATCTTTTATAGACTGGCATTGCTTCCATTTTTTGGTCTTTTTTATTCACTTTGGACTTGACATATTTACTCATCGTGTGTGCGTCATTGGAGCTATCTTAGATTCCCTTGAATATTTAATTTTTTGATAACCTAGTGTGTGTTATTGAAGCTCTCTTGGATTCCCTTGGATCTTTCGTTCTTTGATGCTTCTTGATTTTGACCTGTGAATTTGAGGCATAAGTCTTTGGAATATTATTGGAGGTTTGTTAAGGTTGAAAATATATACCGGTTTTTAATGAATAACATTATGTCTGGTTATTCTGTTAGTTTAAAATCATACTATGCCATAGATTTTAGAAGTCTGTGTAAGTGTACCCTTAGAGTAGAGGTCTTACTCTCTTGAGCGATGAAATAGTGTTTATCTCACTGGGGATGCATTGCCTTGCAAGATGACAAGTATTAATTTCATTTTTTATTGATAATTAAAGGAATCTATATTACTAGAAGGGACAAGAAGCCCCAAATCACAACCAAGCTTCCTCATATACAAGATTTAAAAAGTGTCAGTGGAAATTTTGGTCAATTAAAAGTAAGAAACATTTCATAAATGTCGAAGAGGTTACGTTGAGATATTGTCAAATTAGAAACATTGTGTAATCATTATTCATTGATATTTCAAAAAATTATAAAAAACATAAATACACATTTTATAGTATCGTCTGATAAGGACTCTGAATTATCATATAATTTGAAGAACACAAAGTAAAATACACATAAATACCTACTTAAAGGTGTTGGGTGTTTTTTCCTTTTATTTTATATTTTTATATTTTTTTGAAAGATTTTAGTGGTTAATTTATTAGTAGGTGAAGACAGGTTTTGAACCCAGGTCGTGGAAACATTAGAAAATATGTTGATTTTTAAAATCATGCTCATAATATCCTTTCCCCCAAAAATGACAGTTTTACCCAGTTATCCTTGTAATATTTTTCCACTCCACCACCCAATCCTTTTTTTTTTTTTTTTTTTTTCATTTCTACATTCTATAGTCCTTACGTTAGGAAACCCAAAAATGCATACCTTACTCAAAACTTGATATGATGGTTGAAAGAATAAATAACTGCATCTTCATATCTAACCATATCTAACCAAAAACACATACTAACCATAGACCGGAAAATCGCCACTTCTCTTAAATTTCATATTGCCTTGCCTTTGGTTGAAAATGCTGAAGTATTCCATTTTGGCAAAAGGCTCTTCAAATCTTTGGGGAAGACCCATCTTTGACCGAACTCTGCTATCATTGGGATGCAGTAGCATCCGTGAGTAGCAATAAGAAATTAAACAATGATCATGGATGATCATGTGGGGTCCATTTAGAGTAATCATTATTATTTTTTAAATTAGGTCTTCAGAAGTCCAGACTGTTAACAGTGAATGAACCAACTCTCCCCAAGCCATAAGGTGTTAGGAGATAAATAAATATACTTCAACATCCCCCAAGAGGAACACTGTTCTCTCATAGTCTCATTGGAACACTCAGAGAACCAGGTGCAAGTCCACAACGTGTGTACACACATGCAGTACTATGTCTGGGAGAATACTTTTACTTCCATGGGATTTGAACTCGCGACCTAGCTTGGCTCTGATACCATGTTAATAGTGAATTAACCAACTCTTCCAAAACCTCAAGTTGTTGGGAGATACAAAAATTAATATACTTCAACAAAACAGAGTGGAATGGCAGAACAGGATTCGTGTAGCCGACCCCAAATAGTTGGGATAAGGCTGTTTGTTGTTGTTGTTGTCTGTTTTGTATTCAGTTTGGAGTTCCTTTATGGACCAACAGTTTAGTCCCTACTTTAAAATTCTACAAGGATCGATCTAGTGTTAATTGAGCTTCTTTTGTGTGCCACTTGGAAACATTTCTTTCCGAAGATAGACCATGACAATATCTTTCATTTAGATGTCGTTGACGAAGATCAAGTTGTATCCTGTATTGCTTTGCTTCTTGTTACAAATTCCTCAACTTCCTTTCTTGAGTTCACAGGTTGGGATAGGTATAAGTGATCCAAGACATGAAATGGGTTTCTGCCATACACAATCTCAAACAGGATCTTCTGTATAGAACGAGTTTTGGAAGTGTTATATGCAAATTTAGCTTGTACAGTAACTTCACCCCAAATCTGGAAACTAAGCCACTAAACCTTACAACAAATTTTCAAGTGAATGATTAACAACTTCTGTTTGGCCATCACTTTGTGAGTGGTATGCACTTGAAAAGTGTAGACAAGCGTCCATGAAATACCTAAGAATCTGTCAAAAGTTCCCAACAAATTGGGTATCATGATCTGAAGTGGAGTTCGGTATTCCATGTAAATGGGCAACCTCACAAAATAAGCCACATGAGAAGCATCTGTAATGTTCTTGAAGGGAATAAGGTGTGCCATCTATAAAAATCTATCAACCACCACAAAGATGGACTTTAAATTGTGCTTGGTTCGGGGTATACCAAGGACAAAATCTGTAGAAATGTCTTTTGAAGGTGCTACCTATTGGTATAGGTAATAATTGATACAAACAAGTATTTGTATTCTTCCCTAGGCATGTTGACATACAATATACCATTGCACAGACCTTCCCACATCCTGTTTCAAAGTGTCTTGCCTCACCTAAGCTTTTGTTTTATCTCTACCAAAGTCTCCACCAAGTCCTCCATGGAGTTCAACTATAAGATATAAACGTAGAGAACTGGTTGGAATGCATAGCTTACCTTTGAAAATGAACCCATTTATCACATGGAATAGAATGTTCTGCTTTTTGTCAATTGTTGTCATAACATTGGATAAAAATGGATCTGATGCATAATGTGCCAAGAAAAGATTGAAAACCTCACAACCTCATTGTAGAAAATGGTAAACAATGCACACTTCGGCTAAGTGGATCCACCACTTTGTCTGCTACTCTGGATTTGTGATGGAGGATGGATGTGAATTTTCGGAGATAGGAGACCCACTTGGCATAATGAGTATTCAATTTATTTTGAGCATTAAGATTTAAAGTGCTTATGATCTGAATAAAGTATGAACATGAATAATATAAACATGCCAAAAGTATTTCCTTTTTGAATTTCTCAACTTCTCACCAAAATAGGCCACTGGTCATTCTCTTGAAAAGGGACAACGTCAATACCAATAAGAAAAGCATCACACTTAAAAAACTTTGGAGAAGTCCAGAAGAGTAAGAAGTGGAGCTTCAGTAAGTTTCTTCTTCAAGAATACTAAGCTTTTTTTTATCTTTAAGTCGATCGGAAAGATCTGGCAAAGTGCATCCGTTATGGGTGCTACTAAGCTGCTTAAATTTATAATGAATCACCAATTGAAGGATGGTAACCCATGAAAATTACACACCTTGATGATACTCTTTTGAGTTCCAATCAAAGATAACCTGAACCTTGTCTTCACACATTTGGATGCCACCTGAAACAATGACAGCCTAGAAAGGCTACATAGTTAGTCATAAAACAACACTTCTTGAGATTATATGTAACTTGTTTATGTAGAGCCTCAAAAATTTTGTGTAAATGTTCATGGATTTGGACATCCTCGCTGTATACAAGAACTTTTCAAAGTAACTTCCATATATCTTCTCATGAACTCTTTCAGGAGTTGAGTCATGAGTTGTATGAAGGTACTTGGAGCCTTGGAGAGTCCAAATGGCATTACAAGTCACTCAAAGATTGCATTTTTTTTTTTGTGTCTTGAAGGCCATTTTTCATTCATTACTTGGTCAAATTTTGATTTGGTGGTACCCACTACACAAATAAATGTTTGGGAAAATCTTGGCACCGGAAAGCATGTCTAAATAGGTTGTCAAGGTGAGGAATTGGGAACCGGTAATTGTTTTTGTCTTGTTTACAACCCTACTATCAATGCACATCTACCAAGATTCATCGTTCTTTGTAGTCAAAAGTGCCGGCATGGCACAAGAATTGAAACTTTTTATCACAAGTGCTTTAATTAATTCCTCAACTTGTCAAATTCAGCATGTTCAGCTTGACCCAATTCAATGGTGGGAAAATTGAGGTAGACAAGTACCCGGAACAAGGTCATTCTAATGTTAGATGTCGTGCATAAGAGGCAAACCAATGGATAACTCTTTTAGTGTTAAGCCTTAAAATTGCTTCAAGTATGAGAGACACTTGTTGGAATTTTATAGTCTTCTTGGCTACCAGTTATAGTGACCAAGGCATATATAAGCTGCCCTTCTTTGCAAGGTGTGGCTCGTAAGCCAACCACGATCCATTGCAGCATGATCCCTTCCCTGAGGATTCAAAACTCTTGTGAGCTTGTCTCATCTTGACTTGCCCATGCCAAACTGCCCTTGAATTTGACATGCAAGCTCTTGTACTGTCTCGTTCCAGTTACTTCCCCCCACATATCTAACCAAACTACATCCCATGAACATCCTTAATGTTCTATGACCCACAACCATACGAGTTTCTTGAAACCGCCCTTGCATTGTCCATGTAGGAGAATGTATGTATTTGAATATAACTTAGTGTATGGGTGGCATACTTGTAATTCTTAGTATGTCATGTATTATTATGGTATACTATTTCTATATGGTATACTATATGTATCCTTTCAAATACAAATGGGATAATGTGGGAGTAAACGAGCCCATACATATTCTTCCCAACTCGTCCTCTTCGTCTTCCTCCTCCATTCTAACAAACCCTAAACTAACCAAACCCTTACCTATCAACTCCAACTTGGTGTCAGAGCCAAGAAGAAGCCCTAGGATTACTGAGAAAAAAGAGACCTATAAAGGAGATCTACTGACATTAGCAGGCCGTATGCCGTATGCATGTTACGACCATGTCTAACATTGTTTGTATGGCTTATAGCCCATGTTGTGTGTGTCATTTGGGTATTTTTATATTAGGTATGAACCTGCATGGCCCAATTATTTGGCCTAATAGCATTTTTTGTAATTATTAGTCTAGTGGTAGTCTTGTAAATAGCCTATATACTTTTCTAGGGAAAAATGTTTCCATTTGGTAATCCCTAAAAGGTTTAGTGTACACCTTAAAAGGGGAGTGACATGTCTCGGGGAGTGTAGTCTTTACACCTTGCCCCTTGTCTACGTGGCTTGTGGCATTATACATTGTGTATGGTGATCCCCTCTTATGATAAGGAATGTAATCTGTTGCCTGCATGTAATACAATTGCTGCTTTCCATTCAATGTCGTGCATTGGTGTGCATTATGTATGCTATTATGGCTTGTTGTTTGTATGCTTTGGTGCTTTGAGCAAGCTAACTTGTAGGTTGTTGACACGAAGAAGTGTCTCACAGGGGTTTGAAAAAGTTGGTCGTGATAGTTGATATTAGAACCATGTTCTCGATCAAGTAGCAAGATGGCGGCACACACCAACAAAGATTGGCTGGAAGATTTGGAAGCACATGCAATCCGCATGGAGGAATCAATGGACGGATTGACCCAATTGTTTAAGCGTGTGGGTGCCCTAGAGGAGGGGTACCATCAGGTGGAAAGCTCAGTTGATATGCTTGACAAAGACATGCAGTATGGTGGATGTCCTCTATGCCCAAATTTGGGACCTAAACAATTAGGTCGATTTGCTTGTGAAAGTCGTGGACTAAGGAGGTTGTGGTGGCATAGAGGCGCCCGCTAGGGTGTGCATTTCTGAGCCATGAGTTTACGGTGATGTTTCGGATTCCAAAGATTGCAAAAATTTTGTTTGACATGGAACAGTACTTAAGGGCCATGATGCCCGACTCAGAAAAGGCAAAAGTCTCAATAGTGATCATGTTTCTTTCGGACGACACTTAGCTATGGTGGTGCATGCGGTACAACAACATCCAAGATAGACAATGCACCATTGATTCTTGGGTAGACCTGAAGCAGGAGATGAAGAACCAATTCCAACCCAAGAATGCGGGCTACATTTCTTAAAAAAGTTTACACCAGTTGCACACACCGACATCTTGCGTGAATATGGAAAACAATTCTCGACACTGAGGTTGGACATTAAGGATATGCCTGAGAATGATAAATTATTCTATTTCATTGAGGGCTTGAAGCCTTGGGCTTAAGCGGAACTACAATGTCAATGTGTGTAGGAATTGGCCTTGATGCAAGCTGTGCCAGATCACTTGATTGACTACTCCACAAATGCCCCCAATAAGAAGAAAAGAGCCGCCTAGGATTATGGCAAGTAAACAAAGAGCAACAAGGGCAAGGGCATCGATGGTCGGAAGTTCTGTTCAAGTAAGGATTTATTGTCAAAGGGCTCCACCTCATCAATAACAGGCCCTAAGACCATTCAATGCTTCATGTGCAAAGGGTCGCATATGGTAGCCACTTGACCACAGGAACAGGTTCTCAATGTTTTACAAGTGGCAGCCTCCTAGCATAAGACGTCTAAGGATGAGGAAGAAGGAAACCTAGGATGGGGCCCTTCGACTGCTTTATGCCCTGTAGAGGCAAGTTATTGATAAGAAGGCCCTAGCTAAGGGACTCATGTTTGTGGACCTGCAGATTAATGGCAAGACCACCTGAGGCATGGTCTACACAAGAACCACCCATAACTTTGTCGCCAAGTTAGTGGTGACGCATCAGGGTTTGAAATTATATAAGGATTAGAGTCGCATCAAGGCCGTGAACTCGGCAACCTAATCTATGCTTGGCACATGAAGTCCATCTCTATGGAATTGGGGAAGTGGACAAGGAAGACCATTCTGATGGCCATTCGCATGGACAACATCTTGGGGCTCGAGTTCTTGCAAGACCAATCTGATAGCTATTCTCATAAACATATTGCTTTTTCAAGTGCCTGGTCATGAGGCTTCTCTCGACCTTCTCTCCATTTTCTAAATTGTTTTGTTTTTCTCCTAAAACCCTTGTATGCATTTGTTTTGTTCTTGTGTCCAAATTTGATAGAACCATGCTTGATATAAAGGCCCTAAAATGTGTTTTTTGGGTATGTTGCCCATAAAAAGGGTACAAGTGCTATCATTTAGATTCTCACAGATGCTTTGTCACCATAGTTGTGACATATTATTAGGTACATCTTTTCCTTGCCTCGATGGCCTCTCTTTAGGAAGAGAATTCTAGTGAAGAGATGGCTTCTTCTTTTCCATTACTTGTGCCTTCTCATGTCTTTGATCTCAATGATGGTGGTGTTTACAATAAACTAACCAACTCTCCCAAAGCCTTAAGGTGTTAAGAGCTACATAAATTAATATACTTCAACATTTCCTCTCAAGAGGAACACTATTCTCTCCTGGAAACATACTTATGGAGCTAGGCACGAGTCCACACAACGCATACACACGTGCACAACACTATAACCGGGAAAATACTTCCATTAGGATTTGAGAACTCACGACCAAACTTGCTTTGATACCATGTTGACAGTAAACTAACCAACTATTTCAAAACCTTAAGGTTTTATGAGACACAGAAATTAATATACTTCAACAGGTGGTTCTAGTGGAACAAGGAACCTCAAGGCCATAGAAGGTGCCAGTAAAAAGTTGGAGAAAGGAAAGGACTTGAAGGTATACATGAGAAAGAAGAAAAAATATATGCTTTCTTCTGTTCCTTCCCAAAAGGATTCTTTTGATCCTCCAGTATAAGGTAATTCTCTTTCTCTTTCCTAAGCTATGATGAACTAAATGATTCTTTAGTTCCTATTGCTCTCAGAAGGAGTGTTTGCTCTTGTACTAAACACTCTTTGTCTAATGTTGTGCCATATAGTGCATTATCTTCTTCCTTTTGCTCCTTTGTCTTGCCTTATCTTCCATTTTTGTGCCTCGCAGTATAATAAAGGTGCTTTCCTAACTTGTATCAAAGGCCCCTATAGAAGAAGAGATGAGGGTAGTTGAGAAAAATAACACTTGGGTGATGGTAGAATTCCGTAAGGTAAGGAACTAGTTTGATGCAAGTGGGTGTTCACTATGAAGCACAAGTCTGATGGTTCTATTGAAAGATACAAAGCGACATTTGTGACAAAAGTATGTACACAAACATATGGCATTTATTACTAGGAGACCTTTGTTCTACTTGCCAAGATGAGCTTGACATGAGTTCTTATCTCGCTTGCAGCCAACTCAAGATGGTTGATGCAGACATCTTCTTTGAAGTGGGGCCCATGTGACATGTGGGTGGGACCGATACATGAGTAGCAAAAGTTGAGGTCGTGGGGTACTATTGGAGTATATGTTTGATGACTTTAGTTATGTTTAGATAGGATTATCTATAGTTTATCTTTATATTTATCTTTTATTTAAGTTGGAGTTTGATTCAAACAAGAGTCCAAGTCTAATTTTAAGTCAAAAGTTGTAATCCCATCACTTTTATTTAGGCCTCTTTTTGGAAGTCAAAACTTATTTGTTTGGGCTGATTTTGGTGTCATGTGAAAAGTTATTCAATTACCTTTCCAACAGGACCAAAATCTTGAGAATCTGATGTGATTTGGATTTTTTTTTTTTTTTTTGAGAGGTAAAGATATTTATTAAGATAGATAAGCAAGCGTGCACAAAGTACAAACAAGTGGAATCACCGTGCAAGTGATACCAACATACAAAATGAAAACACAAAAACTAGACCCATACCCACAAAAACATTGCAACTTCTCATGCCGAATATCGCTACATTCCTTCTCATCAAAAGAGAGCCACACCGAAGCCCACTCAAAAAGAGTATCATATATAAACAACACCAATTTATCATGATTTTGATACCGGTCATCGAAAATCCTGTTATTTCTTTCTTTCCATAGGCCCCAACAAATAGGACTTATAAGTCTTTTAATTATTTGATATGTAGTTTTTATATCAAAGTCATAGTAGGTTTAGGATTATGTCAAATCCTAGTTGGTTTAGGAAAAATAGTGGGTCTATAAAAGAACCACAACTCTTATTTAAATTTATGATGATGATATATTAAATTAATAAAGGTCTTGTATTAGGGAAAGAACCCCACGGTTCATGTTGTCTTACTTCTTCTTCTTCAAACTTGTACCAAGTTTGAAACTTAGGTAGGGACTTCCTAAGTGATGTGAGGTAAGTCCTTCCTCACAACAAGTCCACCATCTTCTTCCCTTCTCATCTCTTTCTTTATTTATATTTGTTGTTCTTGGTTTCTCCATTAAAGAATCTTGAAAGGTTTGAGTTTTTATGATTTGATAAATGAAATCAACTTCGAAATTCATGAATATTTGATCATAGACCACTAATAGACGTCAGAATCTACTTTTAAAATTTCATAAATTTTTGACACATCAATAGGGGTATTTTGGTAATTCTAGGTTTCTGTCTAAAAATTATATAATTACCCTTTGGGTTTCTTTCTTCTCTTTTCTCTTTTTGTTTTCTTGTTTCAATTCTTCTAAACCCCTCTAATTGAGTTCCTTCTATTCTTGCATTTTTTAAAAGGTTTTGATTACTTAAGTGTGCTTAAAACTCAATTCTTGGTTCTTTACCCTTATTCTTGTTTCTGCTACATCTCTTGGGTTTTACTTGAGATTCTCGGCTATCATTCTACATTGACTTTGGTATCATCTCTATTGTGTTACATCAATGGTCTTTGAGGCAATTTGATGTGAACTCGTGGGGATCGTGATGAAGAAGAGTATATGAAGCCACATTATGGGAGAATGATGTATTCAACCGAGAAAAGGAAGATCAGTAGTTTAAAAAAAAGGCTTGGATGGCCTTAAGCAATCCATTAGGGAGTGGTTTGAGTGCTTTAGAAGTTTCATGGTAAGAAAAGAATACACATAGTGCTATGATGACCTAGTGACAACATTGACAATTTCTGTAGATGACATAGTAGTTACAAGTAATGATGAAGCGGAAATGAAACAACTTATGGAGTAATTAGCCACAAAGTATGAAATTAAAGACTTGGGGCAATTGAATGCTTCCTTGGACATGAGGTAGCTAGTTCCAAGAAGGAAATATTTATCTCGCAGTGGAAGTATGTTCTTAAATATTCTATTAGAGACTGGCGATCTAAGCCATGTGTTACTCTCATTGTCTGCAACCATAAATTGAAGGAAGATGAGAGTGATCTTCTTTCTGATGCAAGGAGATATCAAGATTGGTGGACTGTCTCATATATTCATCTCTCACCTGATCAGACATTGCGTTTGTTGTTAGTGTTGTCATCCAATTTATGCATGCCCCCACAAGATCTCATTTGGAGGTTGTGTATTGGGTTTTTAGATATCTCAAGGGTTTCTCAAAAGAAAGTTTTCTTGTATACAAGAATAAGTCATCTATATATATATATATATATATATATGTTGCTTCTTTTATAAAGTCCTTGGTATTCATAAACAAAAAGAAAGAAAAAAAAGCCCGAAACTCAGAGTTTGAATTTTCTTACGTATTGGTGGAGAAACCTCAAGACAAGAGGATATCATGTGCTAGGGTTTTTGAGAAAATCCTAGAGCAAGCCAAATAAAATGGCCTCTCTCCAGGAAGAGTTGTAAACGATCCAACATAGCATCATATGATAGTACCATATAATTTAGTGCTAGATCTTAATAACTAAATACCAATAAAGTGATTTTAGAGCCATATTTTCGTAAGATGGTATGGTTTGCACCTCTTGCTTGCCTCACACCTCAAGGCAGAGGCATACACAAGTCTAAATAAGGCATAAGCCTTTTTTCCAATTCATCTTTTGTCTGTCACCATAGCTCTCCAAATAGTTGGGATAAGGCTGTTTGTTGTTGTTGTTGTTGTTGTTGTTGTTGTTGCTTTGTCACCATAGCTGCAGCCTACATTTTAGAGCAGATATAAATAATTTTTGCAAACTTTTTGTGGAGCTTAAGCCTTGAGGCATTGTTGTATCGATTCATCTTGGGGTGAATTTCTTTTTAAACATTACACACAGTTAATATCGTGCACTGCTTAAATTTGTCTTTTGTATTCTTTATCTGCTTGACTGATATTTAGTTTCTTAGGCTACATATGTCAAGCTAATGCACATGTGACCATTAGTATGATTTTTGGCTTCTTCTATAATGTAGTCATGTTACTATCAATTTTCTATTGATTTTATGTTAAGTAATTTGTTCTGTATTTTATTATGCCAGAGTTTGAGACCAATGAAGCATGTGAACAAGCATATTTCAAGGTATAGTAAGGAATGGTATTGTGTCCTTTTCTTGGTTTTTGAATGCTAGTTTGGTTCCACATTATGCATCTTTTTTGCGTCCATACTTCTAGTCCAGCTGTGTAGTTCATTGCAAGTTTATTTCTCTTTTTCCGTGCACAGTTTATGTAAAATATAAAATTTTAAATCCAATCTGACAAAACAATCATATGGTGTTGTCTTATATTAGATGTCCTGAGGTATTCTTGACGAGATGAAATTCCTGTCTTTGCTAACTGCACTGTGCACGAGATCCACATGCAGGGGATTGCATGCCTCTTTTTGGTCATGATGTTCTCTTACATTCCAAATCAACCTGGTCAGATGATTGTAACCACACAATCTACAACATTCTCTTGCATATGCTGATGATCAGAATAGACTGGTTGATGAAGTTCATGCTTGAATCATTACCCCAGAGATCTATCTGTGGTCAATCGAGTGATGGATATGAGATGTGGTTTGAGCACATGGTGACTGTATGGCTTTAGACTCTTAGTTTATAAATGGACAGCGGCATATTGCTGATTTTTCTAGGGGACTTGAGGATTAAAATGATGAAAAAGATTTGAGGTGTCAAATTGCTTTGAGAATGAGTTGAAATCTGACTTTATTGTATGTGATCTCTAGATGATGGTAATTTTCACTAGGTTCAGAAAACTGGGTCCACCAGGGGTGAGGGCAGCGGGAAGGGGGGCTCAGCTTTGATCTGATTTGGTTCTATCTCTGCAGTTGGGTTATCTGAGTGTGCTTTTTGTCTTTTGGGTCCTCAGTGGACTTGGTTTTGAGGATTTTGATTCCCATGATGTAGTTGAGATTGCTCCTTTTTGAGTATCTAATCCCATGGTGACTTATACTGAGTGTTTTTTTCTTCTTCTTCTTTTTATTGTTTTGCTTGACCCTTTTTCATTGTTGTGCCTTAGGTTTGGAACAATTGATGTTTTGTTAAATTGTTGGTTTCAGTGATCGCCATTGGCTGGGCCTCTTTTGATTCTATTACTCTTGATTTTTTTTACTTGGGTTTCCTTGGGCTTACCCTGAACCATTGTTGGGATGTCCTTCATAAGAAAGGCATTATTACACATTCATGACTTGAGAAAACTACAAAAAACATTTATAACATGTAAGAGAGATTACATGACTGTATTATATGCTGTCGTCTTGGCTAGAAGGCATTACCATCCAAATTAACTTTGTTAGTCTGATAGTGATAATACTGGTGCATAAAACATGATAAACTAAAACAAAGCAATACAGAACTTCATATACAACTTTTTGTGTTATGGTCCCTCAATATTAAATAATCGATATTGTTAGTTTATAATGATACCTTAAATTTTAACTTCATTTCATATAGTTTCATAAATATATCTTCATATAATTATTGCATGATAGCATAGATATTTGTGTAGCTACTGAACATATCAAACTGCATAAATATTTTAGCATATACTTCTTAAATGACATGGATACGATACCAGTGATTCACTAGAAGAAGATGATTTTAAGAGAGAAAATACGATCTTTTGTGCTGTAAAATTTTGAGAGTGGTAGTAGTAGAAGAAAACGTTGGAGCAGAAAATTGTAAGAGTGTAGGTTCCCTCGTACGCATGTATTATTTCAATTATATATGTGGTTGGAGGTATAATACCATCCATACCCTTTTATGTACATAAAAAACCAGAAATACATCATACCTATAAAGTAAAGACTATTCTGTCCATATGTAGTATACTTTAACATTCCCCCCAAGTTGGAGTATGAATATTATACATGCCAAGCTTTCTAATTATTTCTTGCAATCTGACTTTAGTTGCTCATTTGTTTAAGACATCTGGCAACTGCTGTTCGGTTTTCACAAAGGGGATACAAATCAGCCCGGATAATAGTTTTTCTTTGATAAAGTGCCTATCCACTTCAATGTGTTTAATGTGGTCATGTTGGACAGGATTATGAGCTATATTGATAGCAACCTGGTTGAGGAAGTGTGGAGTCAGGCCTCGTTTTCAGGCAATGCCATTCGGATTTTTTCCCTCAAGCTAAGAACTTCGAAGTTTCAGTTGAAAACATGGAATAAAATTTATGTTGGGTATTTTAAAGAAGAGAGAAAGAGATGTCTTGAGAGAAAAGCAGGCTGGATTTATTAGAAGAAGATCAGAATCTATAAAGGGAGGAGGGAGTGAATAGAGAGGCATATCGGAAGGAATTCCATATTCTCGTAGCTAAAGAAGAGACATTATGGAGGCAGAGTTTTAGGATTAAATGGTTGAAAGAGGGCGATTGCAATACTAAGTTCTTCCACAAAGTGGCCTCACAACATAAGAATTCTAATGATATTCACATGATTTGGATTAATGGGGAGTGGGTTCAGAATCGGGAGGAAATTAGAAAGGAGGGGGGGAGTATTACTTGAATCTTTTTAAGGAGAATCATCTTGTCAGACCTTTGCTTGATGGTTTAGAATTTGATAGTATATCAAGAATGGAGAAGAGATGGGTTGAGAGGCCGTTTTCAGAAGAGGAAGTGTATAATTCAATTATGGGTATGAAAGGGGATAAGGCACTTGGTCCTAATGGATTTTTTTATCTCTTTCTTTCAAAGGTGCTGGGATATTGTGAAAGATGATTTGATGAAATTATTGGACGAGTTTTATTACTTGGGGGAATTTTATGAGCACCTCTTAAACAATGTTTATAAGATAATTTATAAGATCTTGGCGGGGTGCTTAAAGTTGGTAATGAAAGGGTATCATAACCCCTTCTCAAGGAGCAATTATTGAAGGAAGACAAATTCTTGATGGGGTGCTAATTGCGAATGAATGTATTGAAGATAGGAGGCTTTTTGGAAGAAGTGGGGTGATTTGTGAATTTGATTTGGAAAGTGCATATGATCATGTAAATGAGAGGTTTTTAGATTATATTTTGTTTAGGATGGGCTATGGTGACAAATGGAGAAGTTGGATTTCATTATGCAACCATTCATCATCTTTCTGAGTGTTGATTAATGGAAGTCCGACGGGATTTTTTGTTGGTTCGAGGGGTTTAAGACAGGGGGACCCCCTTTCCCCGTTCCTGTTCATAATGGTATCAGAGATGTTGAATAGAATGATTAAAAAGGCAGAGATGAGCTTTATTTTGGGATTTAGGGTGGGTGCAGGGGAGGGGGTGCCTATTTCTCATCTTCATTTTGTAGATGATACGATGATATTTTGTGATACTGAAATGAGATTGGGATACCTTAGATATTTTGAAGTGGTATCTGGTTTAAAGATTAATTTGTCTAAGAGAAAAATCTTCTAGGTGGGAGAAGATTGTGATATTGAGAGTCTGACTTAGATTTTGGGTTGTGAAATTGGCACACTCCCCTCTTCTTATTTAGGTCTTTGATGCGGACAATCAAGCAAGACTTATGTATGTACCCCACATAAGAGGGCACGGTTTAGATGTACATGTTTTGTGGGGTTGATTAGAATTATTTAAGGGGAGTTAATTTTGTAATAAGGTCAATAGTGCCATTACTTTTTTGGGGGTTATTAGTTGTAATTCCGTTTTTCACTTTGGACGCAATTTTTCTATGGCTAACACTTAGACTTTTTGGCTTGATTTTGGTGTAATTAGATAGGTTATTGAGTTACCTTTTCAATGAGATCGAGATTGCGCAAATCCAAGGTGATTTGGAAAAGTTATGACCAAATTACTAAGAAGTGGTCACCAAAAACGGGAATAGTGTTTTTTAGGAAAGTCTTAATTTCGAATTTTTAGGAAAATAAGTTTTTAGGAAGTTTTATGTTTTTAGAAAACTTGTCTAGCAAGTTTAGGATTTTAGAAAGTTTCTAATTTTGACAAGTTTCTAATTGCTTAAGGTTGTAAGCCTATTTAAAAGCAACCCCTCCCCCATAATTTGATAATGAAAAATAAACAAGTTTTTGAAGATTTGGGTATTCTCAAGGTGTGGCTGTAGTCATGTTCTCCTTCTCCAAGGGTTGATGCTACTTATGGCTCCCCTCTCTCTTCTTCTTCCATGGGTGTAGCCACAAACTCCCTCTCCCCTTTAAGGTATATCTCCATTATTTTTCTCTCTTTTATTTTCTTCCTAAACTTGTCTTTCTTTATTTACTACTGTCTTCTCATTATTTCTGTTATATTATTCTTTTTTTT
>JAOXJP010278132.1:0-34088 GCA_025762735.1 Platanus orientalis | reverse complement strand
TTATATATATATATATATATATATATATATATATATATATATATATATATATATATGCTAGAACCTAGCAACCTGTTTGACCCAATAAATTGGATCAAACTAACTTGTTTACCAAATATATATTTTTTGATCAACTATTAAATATATCTATGGTGTCATGTTAACTTGGGTTCACCAACCAATAAAATTAGCTAGAAGCACCTTTTCTGGATTAGATGGATGCGATAACACCACTCTACAAGAGAGGCATGGGTTCAAGATTCATTGGCAGCATTCCACAAGTGATTGTGTTGGCGTCCGCCACTCTTGCAATGTTAGGCTATCTATGATACAGCAACAGGACCCAAAGCCGCCATGTAAAAAAAGAAATTGTATGCTTCTATAATATAAAAGTTACAAGAGCAAACAATTTTTGACACATTACAACTTTAGGTCACTGCATGAGCTAAATTTGCTTCTGCATATCTTTTGCCAGCCCAAGTCGCCTTATCAAAAAAAGTAAAATTAACTTAGCTCGAACCACCATCTCTTTTTTCGCTTCAATGTCCAGTCTGGTTTTGACAACTATGAATTCTTCTATGAGGAGGGGCTAACATTAAATTTTCTAATATGTATTTCGAAAATAAGTAATAAAATAGGTCAGATCAGAATTGGATTGGATCTCGGATCTCGGATCTGACCCAGTTTTATTTCATGCTTCAAGATCAATTTGGAAACTAGAAGTGAAAATTTCATATTAAGGAGGGGCAAATTTGTTTTTGAGAGAAGATGACGTGGCACAAATTTTTTTTATGGACAAAAGTGGTAGATGAGAGGAAATTTTTGAGGCTGCAGAGTCTCCTTTGGAGTGACGTGGATGTCTTGAGGGATTTTTGTCTTTTTCTGATATGTAGCTCCCGTGATCTTTCTCGTCAGTCAGGTCCTCCAAGTTGGGCCCAGGGCCCACCCATCGAAGAAGCAAATAACATTCATCGATTACAACACCGAAGTCCCAACAGAGCCCAACCCGTGAACCCATCTTCTCCTTGTCACCCTCAATTTCTCATTATCTTCTCCCACTAATCATATCGCGATAAATAGTGTTCTAGATTTTCCCCTTTATAATTATAAAAACTGGACCAGGTAAGCAGGCTGGTCTGGTTAAGCTTTGTGATTTATGTTTTGGTCAAAATTCGATGATCTGGCTAGGTTTTGCATCCAAACCAATTCATCTTGGTAATTAAACCAGTTGACCCTACAAAAAAGCCAAATCTGGCTTAACTAATTATTGATTCGGGCCAACCCGGGGCCAGTTTTGATAATCTGGTCTACCTGCAAACTTATTTTGTTAAAAACAAATGATTTCAAATCTAAATCACAGTTGATTGTTCATTTGTTCCTCTCTTTATAGCCGTCCGATCCATTGGTTGGTGTGGTCATAGTCAACCCAGCATGATGGGACAAAAAATAATAAGAACGATGCCAGTTCAACCCTTTAATTGTTTATTAAGTTAATGACTATTTTGTCTTCTAATTAGTTTGTCTTTATCATCCAATTATGAATTGAAAATTATGTTTAATTATGAACCAAGGGTTGGTAGTTTGATTTGACTTGGGTCTTTTTCATTTTGTTGGTAAAATTTGATTGAGGCCTTTAAGTGCTTAATTTAAAACTGAAAACGAGGGCCTAGCTCCTTTGTCATTTTCTTATCTTAGAAAAGAATAAACCGACACTAACTAGTTAAAGGAAACTGTGGATGAAATGTAGAGTTATTAATTAAGTCAGGAGGGGAAGATAGGAGGAAGCAATCCATTTTGTCTGCACCTAAAAGGTGTTAATGATCCTTCACTTGAACCGCTAACCCGCCTGGGTTTTCAGGGTTCGGTTCACTTATCATACAATTCGGTGGTCTTTAACCGATTAGCCCATCAGACAGGCTGGAACCCACCACTTAATGTGTCCCATAAAGACATTTTCAAGAACAAATTAACATGCTGGATGTTTGTGACCATTCAAAGTCCTCTATGCCATTGCTATAAAAATTAGACCAGATGAGCCACTGGATGGAACCGGCTTCTGGTGGGTCAAGCAACTTAACCTAGTTGAACCCAATGACCCATCATGGGCCCTTTCCCATATAATCTGTACTGTTCAACATATAGCTCAGCTAATTCCCTAAAACCCCTACAACTTAGGAACCGATTTAAGTGGCCAAAATTGAGCTAGTTGTCTTATTCCTTCCTAAGGTGGCAAATCGTCAACCACTAATGTGGTTCAAAATAAGCAAATAATTCCTAACCACACAATAAAATATGATAAAATAGGATGATTAAGACACCCACTTGGGTACAGCTTCTATCACATAGATTTCCATAGGTTTTATCTGTAAATGAAGGAGGGTTTCTTCCCATCCTCTTGACTTGAGCTTTCCCCCCTTAAAAAACAACAATGGCATATCCAGTTAAAAACAACAATGCAGTCTGCCAATCCAGTTATTGAGTTCACGAGAGCTTAAGGTCTCCCACAAGGCTTCAGAAAAGAACAAAGAGACAACCCAAAAAAATGAAAAGAAAAGAAGTGAAGGTGCTGTATATCCCAAAAATATCTTTTGGAGTCTTCTTTCTTTTCTTGCATTTATCCCCTACTGAGACTACAGGTCAAGTACGTACCATTTTCCTTTCCATGCTTCCGTGTCTCATCCCCAATAACTGAACACTCTTATCCCTTCTCCATGTTTTAGAAAAATCAAGAGAGAGAGAGAGAGAGAGAGAGAGAGAGAGAGAGGATTGCTGCTTCCCAACAGATTGAGCTCATCAAGGTAACCTCTTCATTTTAGGTTCATGAAGTTGAGATCATCATATATGTGTAGTTCCAGAGCTATTACAGATTTGCTGTCCTTTGGTAACCGTAAAGCCACGACAATGTTGTATGTATTGTTTAGGGTTACTTCCCTAGAGAGATGGACACAGTGTAGTCATCACATGTGGGTGCGTTGGGCTGGGATTAGGTACGGAAGTTTGTTTTTCCTGATGTATTAGGATGACATCAGGGGGTTGAGTATCAGTACCTAAGTCACTTTTTGGGGGGGTGCTTATCACTTTTCATCTCTGATGTGTCCACCCCTAATGCCATCCTAATACATCAGAAAAAGCAGATTTCCGTATATAATCTTTTCTGCACCAAAGGGGCTGATGCATCAGTACCGAAAAGCGATTTGCACTTTTTTTTTTGGGGGGGGGGCACTTATCACTTTTCAGCGCTAATGTGTCCGTACCCTAACCTGATGCCGTTTTCACAGGTCTCACAAGATTCGTCCTCACCTAATTTTTAGTGACATATAGACATCATTCCATTTCCATGCATGCTTTCATGCACATGCACAAGAAACTATTACTTTACTGTGGGCGTTGGAATTGAAAAGCTCAAGGTATTACAAATGGCAGTCAGGACTCTCGACTGGTTTATCTCACCTTCTTGTACGGATTTTTGTTTTTTGGGGGGTAAGAAATTGTATAGGATTCCTTATCGAGAATGTTGATTTAAACGCATAATTTTATATTATATAAAACTGACAAATTCAAAATTATCCACATAAAATGGTGAAGAAATAGGCTTAAGGGTTATTTATCTGTGGTTTCTCTAGTATGGAGTGTTTTCTTTATTAAAAAAAAAAAAAAAAAAATCAATTGTGAGTTTCTTGAGGAAATTGGATCTCTCAACTCTATTCTCTTTTTTTTTTTTCCTTTTCTTATTTTTCAAAACTTTTCAAGAAAAATGTGGGCTTTTATTTGGAGGCATCGGGGATGTAACTTAACTTTTATAGAGCAATGGAGAGAGAAAGTGAGTTAGAGAATGAGAAAGAATATGGTATCCTTTGGGTCTCTAATCTAGAATGGTAGTGGAACCCGGTCCCATGCCTTTAATTTCAAATTTCATTTGAATTAGCATTACCATCAAAACGTGTAGCTTTTCTCTTATTTGAGTCCAACTCAACTTAGTAAAAACTCTCATTCTTAATAGACTTTTATCAAATTTTATAAGATATTCTTAACCTAATATATGTGGGTTCGAAGAAAAAATTTAGGTCACTGTTAGATGAAAGAGATATTAACAGAAGTCCCTCTTTTATATGATAATACACAAATCAGTTGATCGATCTCTAAAAATTTCTTAGAGATTCTTATTGACAAGAACTTAAATAATAATAATAATAATAATAATAATTCAACATTTTAAAAACTATAATTTTTGTATTAAATAAAAACATTTGATAAAAAAATTACCAAATTGCCACTAGATTGGGATTTCACATGTCCCATATAAATTTAGCAATCCTCACTTGATTTGTATCCTCATATTAAAATAATGGGAACTTTGTTGAGCATTGCCATCATCCACATGTTTCATCAATAATTCATTAAACTTATGAATCAACACATAAATACAGATTCACATATGAAGAGTAGGGGAGAGATTTGTATTTTTTTAAAAGAGAAACCTTTCACAATAACAGATTCATACAAGTGTTCTCTAATAAGCCTGTTCAGTGCATACATATGCTTACACCACACTAGTGTCAGGTCCACTATCATTGTGATTGGAATTATATCATTCTATTATATAGAGGCATCTAACGTGACATCTATTCTATTATTTAGATATATGCTCGTCTATTTTGTATTTGACCCTACAATATAACTTAGGGATCTTGATCATCTCGTATATTTTGTATTTGACCCTACAATATTACTTAATTAGGGATCTTGATCATTCTTTATGGTGATCATTATGTACCCCTATGAGATATAGAACATACATTTGAAATCTTATGATTAATAAGTTAAATAATTTTACATAATTACAAGAAAATAGTTATTAGGTTTTTCTTTTTTCTTTTTGTCCAAATATTGGGTTTATCTACTAAGTGTTTTTTCTTAAAAAAATCTACCCCAATGATATTTTGTAAATAAAGAGACTGAAACCACTTTTAAACTATTAGGGTTTTTTGGCCACATAAAAAAAAAAGAAGATTAGTCTAAGGTTTTTTTTTCTTTCCCAAAACGCCTTTTTAATACATCAAAATTGATCCTACATACAAACATCACAGCATGAGAAATTCAATGTTGTATCTGATATTGGACACTACAGTGGAGATTTTTACTTCAGAAACCTAAAGGTAGTGGTCATGACTCATGAGTATTAAAGTTGGGTTGATATTCTGTATGACATGAATATTTATGCCGGGCTGGAGCCACCATTCACGAGACACCATGTGGCGTCAAGTACTAACAATGTATGGGCCCCACCCTCATTGTCAGTACTTGACGTCACACGGCACCCCATGAATGGTGGCTCCAGCCCGGCACAAATATTCATTGTATCATCCCATTAAACTCATTTATTTAACTCATTGTCACATGGTCAAATCATACGATTAGATGAAATGAGTGTTTTTTTTCTCCTCCTCTGAATTGTCTATTAGATAAAATGGTTGTGATGTTTTTATCAAATATCCGATATTACCATTAGAATCCTCATGGTCAAATTATGACATTATTAGTCATGATTATCAAGAGTGGTCTACCCGAATATCAAAATAACATCTATTCAAAATAGACATCAAAATAACATCTATTCAAAATAGACAGCTTTAACGGTCTGATGCAAGATCATTCGAATTATTATTATTTATTATGATTAAATATGCTAGACAATCAGATTTCAAAATTTTCTAAAGGTTGATCACGAGGATCAAAGATGGCATGGAGCAATCTAAAACAATCATTTAAATTTTTCTTCTTTTTTAGGACTAAGTGGCAATTTTATAATTGAATAATGAAGTATATAAAATTTGGCCCAAATCAACCTACTCTTATCAAGTGATAAGAGCCTATGAAATTAATGACTTGAGTTGGCCATTTTTATGTAACAGGAGTCAAAATCATTTCTTAACTTGCAAGCTGAGTCAAATCGGCCAACTCACCGAGTCACTCCCAATTCAACAAGCTGTGAGGGCATGCATCTTCATAGTATTAGGAAAATCAGCACAACAATCTACATTAAACATCCCATTGTTTAATTTGTACATTCGCCAAACCCATAGATTACACTCTCTTCTTCAAGCTTTTTGGTTGCCAAGGCATACAAAATGACAAAAATACAACTAAAAATTCCCTTAATATGAATTTAAAGATTTTTTTCTTCTTTTGATCATTGTTATGCTCCAATTATTAGAAAGTTAGAAGAACGTGAGACCTAATAAGGGCCACAAATCGGGCCCACGGGCCAGACCAAGGTCAGTTGGGACCCAGCACGAAGTGTAGCAGCCTAGCCATGCTCAGCTCAAGCACAAACTAGGCTCAAACTTGTCAGAATTAAAATTAAAAAAAATTGGGCTTCAGGTTAAGATTAGGCTAGCTCAAGCTTAACAGTCCATGGACTGAGTTTGGGCTAGCCCGAACTAAGCAACCCTTGGGCCGAATCAAGATTGAGTTTGGACTAGGCTCTCATCGAGTTTAGATTGAGTTTGAGAAAAGTCCGGCAGTGCTGTGCTTTTAAATATTATGATAGTTTGTTTGGACTGGGATGGGATGGGCTTCGTGCTAAACTGAGGCCTGGCCAATCAGCCTATATATTACTTTGGGTCTAAAAGATGGGCTCCAACTTGACCCAAACCCAAGTTACCTAGCCCCTCCTGCCCCAAATTCCACCCATTATGCTTCAGGCCAGCCCAACCCAATATACATCCTTACTTGAAATGCAATTTTTTCTGTCCTTTGCATGCTCTGGTATCTAAAAAATGCAGGAGATAGGTTTTTGTTTGGAAGAAAATGTTCTGTGATGACAAAGTGTCTGTAGTGTTTTATGGTGAATTAGAAACTGGCACATCATGTGTTTGGGCTTCAAAAAAGTGTTCTGGTGTAAAAAAAGAGACCAAATTCAAAGACATATCACGTGTCAATCAATGGCATGCCTATAGGCCTGTGTCAACTCAGAGAATAATTTTTCTTAAGGTATGGGTAAGTTGTCAACCTTTCTTATGTTAAAGGGAATTCAGTTTTGTTTTCAATTGTTTCTTTTTTTAATTATTTGTTTATTTGAATTCTTCTTTTAAAGAAAAACTGAGTTCAGCTTGAGTAACTCTGGCTGAGTATAGGCCGGGCTTATATACTCAGACTGACCTCAGCCCAGCCCATCCTGGACCCCAACTAGAAGGCCTCCTCTATTGTTGGCCACTTGGAGAGATGATGTGGCAGATTCAAATGGTCTTCAATCTGATTGGATAAAAAACACGCCACTACCAAATCAGCACCGGACACAATGCCTCATGAGACCATGTTGGTAAGCATAGTTTATTTATTTTTTATTTTTTTGGTAAAGAGTTTATTTATTAAAACATCCCTTTTTTTCTTTTGGGTATTGTTGCATCAAAATACCCCTTGTCAAGAATCATGCCATGTGTTAATTGGTAGTATTTTGATTTCTCTTTAGTTAAAGTGGAGATGATTTGAACTCACAACTTGGCTACGTGAAAGGGGATGATGTAGGGCTGTAAACGGACTGAATATGGAGTGGATATACCTAGATCCATTTTTGGTCCTTTAAGATAATTGGGCACCCGTCAGATATTTTATATGAATATTGGATATTTTGGAACATACTGCATATTCAATATCATGCTCGCACCAACAGGCCATGAACCAAGAGGCCATGCTGAGCGTGCGTGCGCGCACACACACATACACTTAAACGGATATGGATATGGATATTTAGCCGGAACAGATCTATATAAATCCCTAGTCAGTTTGTTTATAAAAAAATAATCTTCTAAACGAGTCGAATATTTAATTGGAGAAGACGATCATGGATCCATATTCATTTGAAGTGGACCAGATACTGATTGGGTATAGATAAATATCCAATTATTTACAGCCATAGGATGATGTGGTGAACGATGTGGATCCTTTTTATGCTGCCACCAGAGGTGCCATATGTAACATAACTAGTGGGAGAGTATTTGGGTTACCATTTAGTGAGGAGGCCTTTCTTACCTATGGGTTAGGTCAGAGGAGGCTCATGCCAATATAAGGTAGGTTATGGGCCCCCAGGGGATTCCAATCGGACGATAAATAGTGTACCCTTACGTGAGGGACCCAGCTTACAATTAAATTATCTGGCATATTACTCTTAACTCTTCAGTTAATAACTGAACAAATAACGACCCGGCCCAGCCAAGATATATAAATAAATAAAAGCCTAGATTTGGATTTGCCAAGTTCATAGACAGAATCGTGGGCAAAGGGCGGCTTGGCCCAACGGTAAGGCTTACCGTTAGCATCCCTGGTGGTGCGGGTTCAAGTCATGGAAACAGTTTCTCCAGAAATGGGGGTAAGGCTGCGTACATCTTGCCCTCCCCAGACCCCGCTTTAGCGGGAGCCTCGTGCACTGGGCCGCCCTTTATAGACAGAATCATGGGCCTTGATTTAGTCTGGATGAAACCACCCGAGTCCATAAACTCTGATAAGTTATGATAAAAGTAAGCTGTACAATTTTGGCCTGCCAATAGAAACCCATGGCCGAGCTTTTCTTTTAATTTGAAACCTGGTTTATAAGTTGTTAATTATCCCATCTTGGACAGATTTTTAACAAAATTAAGTATTAGACCCACAAAAATCTGGCCCTTTCTAGTGAGGCCCATTATGGCCATTTAAGCCCACTAAGTAAAGCCCAAAACCTCGGCACCTAAAGAATCTGAGAATGCCATGCCTAAAGACCCATTGGATTGACCTGGCCCATTAACAACCCTAAGATTCATTTTTCCGTGTGGTCGGGTCGATTCATTTAGAATTAGTCCGTGTTCAACCTTTATGATCAAACACGATCAGACCGTTGGATCACTACATACTCTACGATTACGACTAATTACCAACATCAAAGACTAAATTAAGTGAATCATCTGCAACAAAATCCGGTGTCACATCTCACACTTATAATTAACCAGGTGCTGATTCTATTAGCAGGCCGTAATATCGAGTCTCGCACACCGTATTTCAGTGCATGAGACATACACTGGAGCATTGCTCTAATTTTTTTTTAAAAAAATAGAGCAATATTCACGTCATCACATGCATATGGGATCATGTGAATTACATCATAAGACGTCATCATGAGCACTAGTGTGCATTGCTTTTCATCTTTGTTGGGTATTCCATAGTGTATGGTTCTGCATTCACAGATGCAACAATGGAAGGTACTCCTCCATCTTTGCTAATAAATATTCACAAAAATGATGGGAAAATTTTAACAATCATTGCTGAAGTGGGCACTCTAGGGTAAGAAAAGTGGGTTTTTGAGACCATATTGGCTTCCTTTACAAGTGATTCACTTGTATTGTTCTTTTTTCTATAGGAATAGTGAGTAATTTTGACGCATTTGTTGGGACTATGTGACATAAGCTGATGACTACGAGCCCTCTCTTGCAGAAACCAAAGGAGGCTCTGTCTTGCATCAAGGAGAATGCGACATGTGGTGAGAAAAGGGTTCAAGTTAAACGAGATTGAGGCAACAGGTAAAGTACCAACTTTGGACAACTTTTTCTCATGACGTGTTGCATTCTCCTTGATGCAAGACGGAGCCTCTCTTGCTTTTGCAGGACAGGAGCTAGAGTCAACGTGGATGTATATAAGTTCTCATGGGTCCTACTGTGTTTTGCTATCAAATATAAAAAATAAATCTATCGTCATTGTTTTGTGATCAGTATTCTGATGGGTTTACTTGATTCGATGATGGTGGTGGTGGTGGTGGTGGTGATTGTTATAGTAATGTAATGGTGGAATCGTTATATGATATCCATACAATGTATCCATCGAACGAAAATGAGCAAAGACATCAAAAATCAACAAAATTAATCAAGTGTATAGTTGAAGGCATTAGTGAGAGATTATGAGCATGACACTAAGGGCACATTTGGATTGTAGGCCTACACCCGTAGGTCCGTGCAATGACACAAGCAGTACCACGGAACACTTCTAGTAAGTTTTGAGGATGGGCCACCATGTATACTATTTGTCTACTGCATTTTCTGTAGCGGTTTGTTCGGACAATGTCTGTACACTACATTCCACTGTCCAAACAAAACTTCATCAAACCAATTGCTGCAGTACTAACTAGGTGAAGCAATGATATTTCTTTTAATACTGTGGGATCGGTTTATGAACGCTTCCCTTAACAAACGCTCATCACTGCTCCTTGTCAAGGTGGGATACATCAGCGTTGAAAAGTGAATTTCACTTTTTTGGAGGGCGCATATTCACTTTTCGGCGCTGATGTGCGCGCCGCCTGGCAAGGAGCAGTGGTTAGCATTCGTTAAGGTGAACATTTTTTATCCATTCACAGAGTTTTCAGGGTCTGTTGTACTATCAAAACTTGCTCTTAAAAACAAACCAAAAAACAAAAATGCAGTCAAATCTTGTAACCACCCAAATGGTACCTAAGTTGATCAGGGAAATTAGAATATGGAGGATCAAATTAAATTGAACTTGGGACTTCTTTACTTTTTAAAGTTTTACTAGTCATGAAATGGGTCCTAAAGTAAAATATATATATATATATCATTTAATGATTATTTTGGAAATTGTTTCCGGGTATTAAAAATATAAAGAAAGTGTTTCTATGCATTCTTTGGGTAATATAACTGGAATTTAGGTATATGATGTTTTACATTGCCCGAATGAAATAGTTAAAATTAACAGTTTTGGGAGAGATTAACATGATATTAAGGATGTCAATTCTCTGCTTAACCATCCATATTCAATTTGCATTCGATTTGATGAAGACGAATATAGATGCATCTATATTCTACGTATTTAACAAAAATTCGATTATAAACAAACTAAATGTGGATATGTATACATCCGCTTTTATATATGTATATGAAAATATTTTAGTTTAATAAATATAAAAGGAGAAGCAATTATGGGCATGATATAGGAAGGATAATTTGGTAAATCATTATAGGAGATGAACAATGATGGAATCAGTTCTCTCTCACCTAATCTTATCTTGTCTTTTGTTTCAAAAGTAACACAAAACCCTAAGCTCTGCACAAGAGTCGATTCCAATGCACCATTATATGTGTTATTAATTTATCTCTTATGAGAAAATGATATTGGTAAATAAACATCATTATCTAGATTTTTCGAAGGAATCAAAATTTCTAATTTTGGAGTTCGATTAGTTGAAAAGAGAAGAAGATCAAGACAAAGAGAGATTGAAGAGAGGTTTCAACTATAGTGCTTGGTGATGAGACGACTAAGAAAGAACATGCGCTCCTCACAAGCTTCACCACTAGCTTCAACATTTCCATGGTAGCAACTGGGGATCTCTTGAGAGAAACTACCAAAGTTAATAAGCGGGGAACGACGAGTTCTTTTGTTTGGATTCTCTTCGTCAAGCTATACAACCTATAGAAGTATGTTGGACTGGTTTGGTATTGAAGAGTTTCTACTTAATGTCAACAAAGAACAGGATGCTATTTAGGTGAACCTACTCAAAAAACTTGTGAATCCATTCAAAGCCTACAATTATCATTCTCATAGAAGAGAGAGCCTAGACAAATATATGTGTTACTACTCAAAATCTTAAATTCCTGATAGAAAATATAATATGATATATCCAAATTCTCATATGGATTTCATTTAAATAAATGAATATGAATATAGATTCTATTTTTAAATATCTGAAGATATTCAAATTCACATCCAATAATCAATTAACAAAATGAATACAATATGGATGCATTTATATCCATTTCGAATTTGCTTCATTTACATTCCTACATGATATCACCTCTTCAAGAGAGAGCCATGGGTTCAAGATTCACTCACAACATTCCCCAAGGATTACAGTGACATCTGTCACTCATGCAGGTCTTTTATTACATTTCAATGGCCTAATCCAACACTAGAATTTCACTACATTTCAAAGATATTAATGCCATGAGCAAACCTTAATGGAATTCGTTTAGGAAGGTTGAGAGAGAACACAAAGAATAACCTCTAAATTGATTATCATAACTATTTTTTGGTGGGTTAGCCAACAAATTTTATCAACAAATAACAAAAAGATTACAACCTTTTTTTGTATTAACATCGCACACATTTCTCCATATAAGCATTGAGATATCACTTGCCAACTCAAAAGATAGCAAAATAATATGCCATAAATTCTATTGGCTTGCTAGCCTCTCTCCATGTACCAAGTGGCCCATCGGTTGGCCAAGGAGGCTCTGGGACCTACCGTTGTGCTGGTTGGTAGACCCTTCTGGGATTTCTCTTCTGTTGTGCTTTAATAAATATCCAAATTTATCAAAAAATAAAAATAAAAATTTCAAACTCCTCAGAACTAATTATCTAGCTTAAGCTTTATCTTTAGTTCACCTTGCTTCTCAAAATAGGTGGAGTCGTTCCCTAATTAATTGGTTAAAGTTAGGGAAATTGTGTAAATCAGAAGTTTTGTAATACTTAACCAGGGAACCTACCAAACACCAAAGAGAATACCTTATCTCAAACACATATATTGGGGTGACCTCACAATGACATACATAAGCAGCAGCTCCATGATCTTCCATGTTACAAATGATGCCACCAAAGCAGCAAAACACCCATTAGCATCTTTCAAAGGTTCATTACAATTAAAAGGCCAAGGGAGAATGATGGAATCAACTGACACCATTTGTGTCTTTCCGGGTTTTTAAACTTAAAGGCTCTACTTGAAAAGAGAGTCCCTACTTCAAATCAGAACTTTGTTTGCATGGATTAAGAAAATAACAGATCCATAAAGAGTACTTTCAATATCTATGGTTTTCTAATATGAAGCTCAAATAAGATATTCAAGTTTTATAAACAGACGAGGACGCTTAGCGTTTGGATAAACTTATTTACAACAACTTATGACTTCTAGCACTCCAGATGTTGTAAGTTTGTGATTTTGCATTTGGGTAGCGTTTGGATAAACTTATTTACAACAACTTATAATTTCTAACACAGCAGAAGTCATAAGTTTATATGGTTTTGCGTTTGGTTGGCAAATTCAAAAGCTACTTATGCATAAGTCATAAGTAGGAGAGAGATTGGAGAATCAACTTTTTTTTTTAAGTCGGGATCTAACAACTTAACAGATAAGTTGAGTCATTGACTTATGCAGAAATCTTGACTGACTGAACCCTAAAAATATAAATTACTTAATTCTTAAGTCAAAAGTTAGTTACAAGGTTATCCAAATGCTTTGCAAATTAAAAAGTTACTTATGCATAAGTCATAAGTAAAAGAGAGAGTGGAGAATCAACTTATTTTTAGGGTTCCGACAACTTACCAGATAAGTTGAACCATTGACTTATGCGGAAATTTTGACAGATTGAAACTCTATAAATATGAATAAGTAACTTATTTCTTTAAGTCAAAAGTCAGTTATGAATTTATCCAAACACTAATATCTTTTTGTGTTGGATTTCGATCTACCTTTTTTTAGTATTCACATTAGATTAAATTTCCTATAAAATTAAAGTTTCACTAAACAATCTCTAAAATTAAATGGAATTTTTTATTATATATATATAGTCATAGTCATAGTCATAGTCATAATTGAGTATATTTTCCAACTAATAACTAGTTATATATCAAACAGCTAAAATCTTACCAAAACTAATATTAATAATAACTTAAATTTCTATGAACTGAAAAAATAGTTAAATTTGATATCTTATAACTTTCTAATTTTATCAGCCAATTTAGTTATTTTAATGTCCAAATTATTTTCTAGGTTTCTAATAATAACTTAAAATGAAAGAATATAGGAAAGTTATAGGAAACATTCTTGGGAAATGGATAAAAAACAATTGACTTATTTCAGAAATTTATTTGAAACTCAGACTTGAAATTCTTTAAATTATTATTAAAAAATTGTTTGTTTTAAGATATTTCACAGTCGCACATTGTGTTTTAAAACTTCGTTACCCATTCCAATGTCAAATGATTCACTAAAGTATCACATTCAAACAATCCCTAGATATTTAGGTTCCTCCAAATTAATTACATCCTCTCAACTTTGTCAAATGATGATTCATTAATGTGTCACATCCAATCAGTCCCTTTACATTGTGATATTTTTGCTCTCTCTCTCTCTCATACTCATATATTAAATGAGGCCCCTACGAGTACAAGGCTCGCAATGTGTAGAAACCTCACTTCCATGCCCCTCATGAAACCATGAACTACTTTAGCTACCACTGATTAATCATTCAAGAAATAGAAAGACTTGCCACATCAATACTTAAACTAACGCATCTCAATACTCATTGTCAGCTCAATTTTCATAAAGTTGGACATCTTTCCACCAGAAAACAAGAGCCCCAACCACATAAATTAAGCCACACCCATTGCTGTCCTTTCAATTTCATTTTCTTTCTTTCTGGCTGCCCTAATCTTTATATCCATAACTAAATTTCCCGAGGATAAGAACACACAACTTATCCATATCCTCGTTAAGATAGATAGCTAAGACAGACAACAAAGGAACTCATGGTTACAATTTTGGTAGGTATGAGTGCACTTTCAAATTATTGAAAGGGAAGATAAAGAGGAAGTAAGAAAGAAAAAATCATCTCTTACGTTAAGCTGTCAAAGTAGTCCACAAAAGAGTGGAAAAGTTGAGTGACACATCAAGAGCCCCTTCACATTGCTACCACTACTGTGCCTTTCCCGGCTTCTAAGACCCCTTGGGATAAGTTTGAAATGCACTACACATTCATGATGCTTTATTAACACTTGTCAAGTGTGTAACCCTTATGCTTGTTAATGGTGACCCACTAAGAAGAGGATCTAATCATTCCCCCCTATTACCCACATTTGAGTGTAAGATACCAAACCATGCTCAGTGTACTATTGTTGATTGGTATTGAAATGGCATGTCAGTACCAATGGGTTTTTGATAATAATTTGGGTCCAGTTCTAATTTGCGCCTAGATCACGAATTAAATAAAAATTTTATTGATAAGACCTCTTCAATTGTAACCAATATCTTATTACGAATAATAATTCTGACAACCTCAAGAGAAAAAGAGAAATCCCATTATTTCTCAATTGGGTTGACATTTTCATAATCCAAACATTGGAGAAACCAGATGGATTTAAGAAAATTTTCCATAGAAGACGAGTTAAGTCTTGTTCCAAGCTGCCCAACTTAATTATTTATAAATCAGCTTAAGTTATTTCGATCGGAGACAGGACCTAATTAAGTGACCTAATTAGGCTGTCTCACTCAAATCCACAAAATTTCCAGCATGGACACATTTTTTTATAGAACATGTATTGATTTTGTTCTTGGAGTAATAGCTAAATTTCAACTACTTTTGAGAAAGTTGAAAAGATGATTCTTTTTTAGTGTCAAGGTGGTAGGGCATGGGTTTTGGCTTTAAGTGACCATGAGTAAGGAGCATCTTAGGTTTCTCAGTATCTTCCAGAGGTAGCTTTCCAATAAAAGGGCCAAGAACCAAGATACCGTAGGGTGCTTGTGTTTATATTACTTTTGTAGTCTTCTCCCAGTATCCCCACTATGACACTCTGGCCGACATGCATACCCATATATAGGGGTGACAATTCTTGAGCTGACCCACCAATCTGCCCGAGTTACCACATTCAAGGCCACATATATTAACCTGATTAACAAATTAGTCAGTTTCGGATTAGCATTCATCAACAATACCATAATTGATCCAACCCAGTTAATGCGCTGATTATATATACTTGATATTGTTTGGTTCCAGCCCAGGCTTTTTAAGTATCATTAATAAATGTGTTGGGCTTGAGTTAAACTTTTTTTCCCAACCTCAACCAATGCCATAGGTATTGCAAGGGCTTCGACAAAAAAAAAAAAAAAAAAAATCCCATTAAATCAAGAGTAGTTCAGATTCCTGAAGATCTAAGAAGGTTGAATCAAGAATTGGATGACCTCCTGAAGAATGGTATAATTAGGCCAAGTAAGAGTCCATGGTCTAGTAGTGCGGCCGCAACTGTCTGTCACATAAATGGATAAATGGCTGTAGAACAGTCACAAGTTCAAATGGGCTCTTGTATTTATTCTTATTCCATATAAAATGTGACAAAAAAAGCCACAAAAATTGACTAAGTGGTGATGCATATCAATAAGCTGATCCGGACTAGACCTGAACGAAATACAAGAAAAAGATTGGCTCAACCTTGGGCCCACTTTTAACAGCATAAGGAAACGTAAATAAATATAGAAGACTTCTTATAAAATAAGTACTAGGGGGGGCGAACATTAATAATTTTGTACATGAATTTAACACCATTCAAATGTATTAGATAGAACCTCAAATTCTTCAAAAAGGTTATTCTTAGAAGACTAAAAATAATAATTCAGTTATGGGCATTGGTTACTCCATGAGGTGGGCCAAAGATGGAGTGGGTTCACACTCAGGGCCCATCTATTAGTGAGCCACGTGGACGGGCTGCTCCTTGTAGGTTAAAAATGATGTTTGATGATGACCCATGACCCACATTACCATTAACAAAATATTAAACTCTCCTTAATCCTTCCCCCCTCCCACCAACACCATAAGATCCCGTTATTTGAAATATCTAATGTTTCCGTCACCCGCCGACTTCCTCTCCCCCTAAAAAAAACTCAAAACTCCCCATTTGTGAATTGTGATCAAACCTCCTTCTCTCTCACTTCAATCTTTTTTCCTTCTCTTGCACTATAAATATCACCTGCAGCCAACCTACTAAAACACACCCTATTAAACAACACTCGTACCTCCCTTATCCAACCTCCTCCTCCTCCTCCTCTTCTTCTTCTGGGTTCTTTTTATTCAAATCAAATTGAGATGGGAGATAATGGTGTCAACCTCCCTCCCGGTTTCCGGTTTTATCCGACCGACGAAGAACTCGTCGTTCATTTCCTCTATCGGAAGGCCGCGCTCTTACCTTGCCATCCCGATGTCATCCCTGATCTTGATCTCTATCCATACGATCCATGGGAACTTAATGGTTTGAAATTATCTTCTCTCATCTTTCCTTTGGCAAATTGTCTAGTTCTTAAAGTATGTGAAGTGACTCATTTTGTATTTATATATCTTCTCTAATCTTTCTTCTCGTTTGCCTTGGGAGAGTGTAGGTAAGGCTTTGAAAGGAGAGAATCAATGGTACTTCTTCAGCCGAAGAACTCCAAATCGAGTTTCTGCAAATGGATATTGGAAGCCATCGGGTGTGGATGAACCAATTGTTACAAGTGCAAATACTAGAGTGGGTATGAAGAAATATCTTGTCTTCTACATTGGTGAAGCTCCAATGGGGACAAAAACAAATTGGATAATGCAGGAGTATCGCCTTTCGGATTGCGGTTCTAGTAGTAGATCTTCTAAAAAGAGAGGAAACTCAAAACTGGTAACTACTAGACCATCAGCCACTAATGAGTTCTCCTGAACCACATACTTGTTAATTAATGGAATTTATATGTAATGGGTTCTTTATTTTTTGTTCTAGGATTCGAGCAAATGGGTCCTTTGTCGAGTCTATAAGAGGAATGGTGGTTCTCAAGGGAGTTTCAGTGGTGAAGATGATGATGGCACGGAGCTTTCATGCTTAGATGAAGTTTTCTTGTCATTAGATGACCTTGATGAAATAAGCCTGCCTAATTAGATAAAAAAATTGAGATCTAAATGGGCTATTAATATGAATCTTTATCCAATTGTAACATTAACATGGTCTTTCAGTAGCAAAATTTGATTTCACTTCTTTTATCCTCCTATTGATTTTCTCACGTGCTTGGCTTTTTGGGAGAGAAAGAATAAACGTTGAGATGGGTGGAGCCCAAGCAGCACTCTAAGCTTGCTGTGCTTTGAGCTTTCCTCCTTTTGTCCCATAGCTTTTTTGCTTTGATGATCTTTGGTGGTCGTCTTGTGTCACAAAGCTAAGGAACAATTTTTCTATGGGTGCCTGCTTAGGCTAGCATTTCGTCATATCTGTTGTAAGCATTCGCACGAGTGCCAACCAGTTCACACATGTCTACAAACACGAGGAAAGATGACCCATATGCCAAATGGGCAATGATCAAGCTCAAGCACAGCATGCTATTGCATGAACAAAAGACATGGGATTTTTTATACAGTAGCGTGCTGTGCTGGAGCTGATCATTTACCATGTGAAATTTTTTAAATTGCCCCTTGCTTTATTGATCAAAGATTTTATTAAAAGGAATAATTTGACATAAAAATCAATGGATAAATCTCTAGATTTTCTTTGCTCATTGTTCATGATAAGCACATTGGAAGATGACCCACAAATTCGTAATTAGCGAAGTTGTACCACTTGCCATCACGTCTAATTAGGATCCAATGGAGATGAGATTTTCTTGTACAACAATTCTGGGGGCTGATATCCTCTACGCCACCTCCTTGTGAGCCACTCAATGACCACATGAGGGGGAATCAATTCACTTTTTGGAGGTTATGTGACATCTCTAAAACTGAGTTGATCCCCCCTCCCCCTTGTGTGGCTCATAAGGGGGGTGGCGTAGAGGATTTCAGGCCCAAATATGGTTTACACGTGTACAAGATTTCTCATTAGTGAAGGCTGATATCCTCTATGCCACTTCCCTTATGCGACGCTGAAGGGCCACACAGGGAGAGGGATCAATTCACTTTTTGGAGGTGATGTGACATCCCAAAAAGTGAGTTCATCCCCCCTTGTGTGGCCCTTGAGTGTCGCACAAGGGGGGTGGCGTAGAGGATTTCAGGCTATAGAGAAGACCCGTACAGGTGTAAAAGTAGGGATCATGTGGATATGTGGAAGTTCGCTTGTGTATAAACTGGCTTCATATCCTCTGCGACACCCCTCTTGTGCGATGAGACAAGGGGGGTATCATTTCACTTTTTGGAGATATCACATCACCCCTAAAGAGTGAAATGATACTTCCCCTCGGTCTCAGCTCACAAAGTCGCACAAAGGGGGGTGTCGCAGAGGGTACTCGTATAAACTTGCCAAGAACACTGACGTGTCCCCTTGCATAAGTGACACCATGGATTAGATAGCAAGAAGATGAATTTAATCAAGCATGTCCATTGGGATGAAATCACCTGCGATGGGAATAAATGGGCAGAATTTTTATGGCATGAAACATCGGAGGTGGGGTCCATGCACTTTTTGGTGGACTCCCTATCAAAAAGTGCATAAGCCCCACCCCTCCTGTGTCACGACGCCGTAAAAATTCCACTCATTTAATCTGTCGCAGGTGATAAGAAGCCACGTCCATCATTGATCTGTGTAATGATGATGCTAAATAAATGGACTAGACGAAAGTGCACCCAAGTGTATCATACATCTCGGTGTGATTTGGCGTGTCCCTTAATGAACGCCTAAGGTCTGCTCATATGCAGCGCAGATACGTCAAAAAAGTGATTTACAATTTGGGGGGAGGGGTGATTTTCACTTTTGGGTGTCATGTGTCTGCCCTTTCATATGGGCAGACCTTAGGCAATCATTAAGATGGCGCACTAAACCCTAGGGGCATACATTTTATAATTGTTAATAGCTACGGAAATAAATTAGGGAAAAAATATGTCTATCATTTAAGCTATCAAGAATTGCTTATAATATTATTGTTCATTGCTTAATAAGCTCGTAAGCACCAGCCTCCTAATCATCTCGCCCATACTAACTAGAAAACAAGGGCTTTGTGCTTTGAAATCAAATATATGCATGAAATGGGTGTGGAGAGGCTATTCGAATTATTTAATAGAGACTCCTTCCTCACTTTGAATTCTGAAAAGATGTGAATCTCTCTCTCTCTCTCTCTCTCTCTCTCTCTCTCTCTCTCTCTCTCTTTGCCTGTGTGTTGCACTCTTCACATTTAAATTAGTTAAGAAGGCCAATCCCATATTAAAGTGGTTCGGTTAGAGGACTTTGCTTGAAACCACGAATTCAAATTGCAAGCCGTTATGATTGCATAAAACATGCCCTCGGGCCTATCTCAACTTGTTCATAAAGCTTGGTTTTTGATATACACACGAAGAGGAAGGTATTGAGATGAGCCCAGCCCCACTTCATATAGGGAAGCTGATTTTAATATTTGTCTTAGAAGGAGAAGCTGACAATATTGTTGGGCCAACATGTTGCTTTTGAGCAAAGCCACTTATATGTTAATCCATGCAACCACACCTAGGTCTAGCACACTCTGACAGGGTCGACACCCACATAAATCACGAGATATAAGTTGTACTAATTTGGAAGACCACTTGAAGCAACAAGTGTGAGGTTCGAGAAGTAAAGGTTGGACCCCCCAACACTTCCCAACACCACCCAAACCATGTCGGAAAATTTCCGGCCAACCTTGCTGCCCCCTCTTATGGTGTTAATTAGGGCTGGCTTTGGGTCGGATAGGATCATTCATTCGTCTGGGGAAAGGATCAACTGAAACCTAATCCTATTTTAAACCAGGTTGACATAGACACCCTACCAGGGGTAGCCTAGGGGTGGCAACGTTGGCTTTGTATCACCTGCGATAGGGTAAATGCACCGAATTTTTATGGCGTGAAACAGGAGGGGTGTGGCCCATGCACTTTTTGGAGGGGCCCCCACCAAAAAAGTGCATGGGCCCCACCTCCCATGTTTCACGCCGTAAAAATTCGGCTCACTTATTTCCATCACAGGTGATTTCACCCCAGCAATGTTTGGCACGACCCATGAACCTCACAAAAATGCAACATGAAATAAGCGGGTTAGGGTTGACTGTAATGTGTTTCAGGTCAATGTGGGTCAACACATTTTGATATGCTTAATAAATGGGTTAGGGTCATGTTGACCCATAGAGTTGTATACCCTTAACTTGACATGACACGAATCTGACCAGCCAACGCAAATTACCACATAACCCACAAACCCAACACGAAATAAATGGGTTAGGGTTGATTGTAAACGTGTTTTGGCCCACTTTGACACGATTAGATAATGGGTAATTTTCAGGTTAAACCATATAATCAAATACCCTTATCTCAACACAACACAAACCTGACCCGCCAACATGAATTTCCACCCCTAGGATTGCCCAATCCCTTTTTAAAAACTGGGTTGGGTCAGTTTAGGCTTGGTTGGAAAATGCCCATGATGATCATGACCCAAGCCAAAGCTTCTTTTTGTTTTGTTTGGTAAATGTATAAACTCTTTATTTAAAATTATGATAGATTACATGAACTAAAGCCCTTGGACAGGGCTTCATGTAACCAATGTTATGGTATACTAGTTCATACATTGGTTAGCCCTAGACTTCCATCCTTAGCTATTTTATTTTTTAATCTACTCACTTGCTTAACCACCATACATTGAAAAGAATAAAAGAGGTTTTTGCAATCTGCAATGCGTATTTTTATTTCTATGGGGAATCCTTCAAGGCTTCTTGTAAAACTTAACGATCAATGAGTCCCCTTCAATTATAAGTTTTGTGATTCCAAGGGTAGATACTGTTCGTAACCCCATTAAAATTGCTTCAGTTTTTGTTTGCATTGCAGTGGTGAGTTTGCAAGTCTTGTAACAATTTCAAATTTCATAACTTTATTAGACATGAAACCGAGTCTATAAACATTTATTATAAATTTTTTCACTTTTCATTTTAACATGTAAGATTAATTAGAAACATAACCTTAAGTTCATCATATGCAACGGAATAAGAATCAATTATTACGAACGTCATAAACTTAACAGTGCAGCGAAAATAAACCATAATATGTCGACATACTAACTATCATGCCACTAATATTCCATCATCATTACTCGAATCTAAAACCATAAGTCTCAAAAATCAAACTTCAAACTTAATATATTCTATAATAAAGTCTAATATGAAAGTAAAAGTTTAAAGTAAACTGAAAACTAATGAAAGATGAAGCACCTGTCACATATCTCTCTTCTGACCTTTAGGCACTCTAAATGATGTACCTACACTAAACATCACCTAAAAAAAATGTATAAATGGGTGAGATCCACGGCTCGTAAATAGGTACATAAAACCTATTGCAAAAATCGGACAAGCAAAGCACAAATCTTTCAATATAAAATACTACATATATCTTTATATAGAATACATACAAATTCTAAGTGTGTAGGCATGCACTAGTGTATATACATCATTTACTAGACATCACAAGATCTAAGCATTCATTACCATAATTCTTCATGTCGAAATTAGGCATTGCAATTCACATGCTTCTTTTTATTCATGACACCCTTATAACATCTACATATGACAATATGCATGATTTTACCTACACAAGACATTCTTCTCATAGCTATATATGACAATATGCATGATTTTATCTATATATGACTTTTTATCATATCTACAATTGGCAATACACATGGTAATATGTGTTCATCATCACATGGTAAATATTTTATAGTCAATCCATAGTAAAAATACATAATGTACATCTCAATGGATATTTCTATTCATTTTTTATGCATAAACTATGCTTTTCTAATATGGGTATACATATTCAAATCATGTCGAGCTAAGCATGCATCTTTCTTAGGTAATTAACAATTATAATAACACTTTGTAAATGAGACATATGAAATTCTACTCTAATATTCAACAAATCTATCATTACCTTAATACTTATCATTCACCTTCTTACTTGTTATTTATTATAAGTTACTTATCATTCGTCATGTCTTCACTTATCATTGTCATTGTCTTAATATTTACTTATCATTTTTCATTAGTCATTTAATATTTATCATTGATTTTCATTGCATTGATTTGTATCACAATGGGAGAATTATCATACATCTTCATTTTTCTTACATAGTTTAGGAACTTATATTCCTTTAAAGATTATGAACTTCCACTTGTTTCTTAACATTTTTTTATTTACTCATATTAAATACATGTATTTTCGTTAGTTGTTTATACACTTTTTTTTTCATGAAAATTTCTTTCTTACATAACTTACGAACTTCTTATTTATGAAATTTAGATTTTTTATTTCCTTATCTTAATACATTTCTCCATTTACATAACTTATAACTTTACTTTATTCTTAGAGTTTATGTGTTTTTCTTCTATTCTTAACATTTTTTTTTATAATTTTTTTTATTCATCTTATCATAATTTTCATTTCTTTTATGTATTGTATAAACTTTCTCTTCTTCCTTAACATAGTTTCATTCTTAATAGTGAAACCTTTAGGGTCTCTTATACTTACCCATGCTTACTTAAACACTTGGTATCATTTTCTTATACTTGTTTACCTTTACTTACACTTGTTTTTTAGTATCTTATACTTACACTTTTCTTCAATTATTTTATACTTGGATTCAATTACTTACACTTTTACTTCACTTACATACTTTTTGACATATTATATTATCTCTAATCATAAAGACTATTATCTTACCATTGATTATACTCTAATGGGAGAGCTATCATACCATTACATTATTACCCTATAAAAAAATATTTTATTGGACACATCTTAATTAGAAAGGAACTCAACCATCTATTGGTCATAGTACTCAATTTTCATTAACTAATTCAGGTTCAAGGTTAAGAATAATCACCAATCAGAAAAAAAAAAAAAAAAAAATTAAAAACCCACATCTACTCAGCTACAAATGCCAAAAATCTGATCCATTGAATTTAAATATTACATCTGAAACTAAATCATCAAGGCAAAAGCCTTCAAGAAACCACCTTGGAAATTTCAACATTCTATTCTTTGGAGCATCCAACTTCAAATTATTAGTTAAAGTGATAAAAAAGAAAGTCTTCAACTAATTTTCCTGTGTCACCAGCAACTGTACATGTGCTATGACAATATTTACCTTCCAAATGAATGCCAAATATGTGTGTGACACTAATTTTTTTAAATGTGGATATACAAACAAATAAAATAATTTGAAATGTAAACATTTAAAATTAGGGAACTTACAAGGTAAACCCCTCATAAATGTAGTGATGTAGCATGACCAGTACAACTGAAGGGTTCTTTGTCTTAAACGTGTGAGTTGTTTCTAAGGCCTTTTGTTTCTCTTTGAATGTGACTTCTTGTCTTTACAATATCAAAGACGTAAATGAAGAACAAGTTGTAAGTACAAGTATACTTATTATCTCAGATTTAGCAAAAATGAGCAAATAAGCCTATAAATAAATAGAACAAAAATGACAACATCTATTTAAAAAACTCAAGTACTCACCTCCCATATTCTTGTCATCCCCACCTTTCGACGTCGATGCACCTTCATTAGCTTTCTGTGAAGAAGCATTCATTCCCTTAGCTTCTTTATTTTTTGGTAGTCTACCCCATTTTTTTCCTCCACCAAGGAAAGCCCCTACTACAATCGTCTTTTTCATTCCCTTTGTTGTCTTATTCTTTCGTGGTCTATCCCGTTTCCTTGTCTCACTAAAGAATGCAGGCTTTTTTTCTTCTTCATCTGCCTCTACCTTAGTTAAATTCTTTGAATGAACTTGGCGAACTTGAGGCAAGTTAACTCTTTTCCTTTCCGAAGCGTTCCACGGTCTTTTTCCCTTTCGTCTCTTCATTTTTCTCTACAAAACAAATGGTGTCCTAACCGCATTTGACATAAAATGCAACATCTTTCTCACATGCACTTGTTTCAAACAATTGAACACTAAAATGCAAGTGGCCGTCATATCTGAAAACTAAAAACCAAAAACTTTCACTTGTATGGAGCAGAGGGCCATCATACCAATGCATTATCACCCCAATGGAAGCGCTATCATACCATTACATTATTACCTCAATGAGAGGGTCATCATACCACTGCATTATCACCCCAATGGGAGGGCTATCATACTATTGCATTATTAACCCAATGGAAAATGGAAGGGTCATCATACCATTACATTATTACCTCAATGGAAAATAGGAGGGTCATCATACCATTGCATCATCAACTTAATGGGAGGGCCATCATACCATTGCATTATCACTCAAATGGGAGTACCTTCATAATTAAGACACTTGTCTTTATTTTTTTTACTTATCTTATTTTATTATTTATTTATTCTCAATAATGGGACCTTTACATCTTGACATTCTTTCTTATATTTTTTATGTTTCTTAGTTCTTAATTTATCTATTTCACTTTTCATTGGTTTATAACCAACTTACTTTATCATATCACTATATGAAGCATTCTTTAATCATGACACAAGAATGTATACCATCACATGTTATATTCATTAACTTGGTAATAGAGAATAAATTTGTCACTATAGGCATTCATTAGTATTCTCAATAAGTATACAACTTTAGACCATATATTTATTAGCATGATTAAGGACATATACAACGTCAAGAAATCATTTTATAACTCAATCAATAAAACATCATAGAATTTTTGCATCCTATTACACTTTCAAACATTATGCAATAGGTACACCTAACATATTATACATGCTTTTCAATCATTCATGACCCCTTAACATGATTAATTAGAGCATTTGCATAACAATCATTAAGCATCTTACATCCATCTTTAAACCATATACTTGCTAGTGTAATTAGGAACATATGAAATATCAACAAATTATTCTCTAGTTTACTCAATAGGAAGTTATAAAATTTTACCTATTATTCTACTTTCAAACATCATAAAATTATTACACCTAACATAAGTGAGAGTTTCAATAATAATCATATTACACATGTTTTCCAATCATCCACAATCCCAACTCATAACTCATTTGAATAATTTCACAACAATCCCTAAGCAATTTATATACTACCATAAGCTATTTTCATTCTAGAAAGAATCAACATGCATCATATATAATCAATTTCTACATATGTAATCAAATCAATTTCTTCATTCTTACAATAATATATTAGAAAATGCTTAACACCAATTCAACTATCCATACTTTTCATGAAAAAAACTAAGTCCTTCATGTTTTAATAACTATCATGGAGACTATAGATTCATAGATTCTTAACTTACAAGCTTTCAAAACCCATGAAATCTAATATCTTAAAGAAATGCATATATATATAATGTAAAACAATTTTTTTTTGCAAATTAAATTAAGGATTTCTAAGATCCTAGCATAATATAGAAAGATCTCATTACAAATCACTACAAAAATTAAGATTTATAAGATTCTAGCAAATGACTTCACGAGCATATGAGAAAACATTCATAAACTTAAGATTTCACGATCATAAGACTTCTAAAAACCTAAGAACAAACAAAAAAATAGTAAGTTTTGTGTAACTACTTACCCAATACTTCTACTTCTTCATCCCAAAGAAATCCTCAAGCAAGACCTCATTTTCCTTTCCTTCAACTTCTGTAAATGATTATAGGTTTAGCATAAATTAGATAGAAAAGGAAAGTCTAGGAAGAAAATAAGTTATTTTAATATATTTTCAAAGTTGGGAATGAAGCTTATTCAATTAGGAAAAAACTCTCACACTTAGCTCAATAACTTACCATAATCTCTCTAACTCTCTCCCTCTTTGTTCTAATGAGGCAAAATAACATAATTGAGGTGTTAGTAGGGTTATAACTTACCCATGACGAGAGCCCACATGTTTAAGAAACTAATGACCAAGTGTCACGTCACAAAATCACCTTTTAGGATAATTTTGGGCTAAATTCTTTCAACCTTCAGGAGCTGGGGTGCCACCCACGACCCTGAGGCACCCCAAGTGGTATACCTTGGGTGCTTAAGTGGTGTTTGGGGCGCCCGACCTACACAACCCAAAATTGTTCAGATTTTTCCTACAAAAAAACGGCCATAAATTTCTCTAGAAAACTTCAAATTGGACGTCATTTGTTGCGTTGCAAAAAAGATTCAAAGACCTTTTAAACAAGGTATGACTTAGCATCTAGTTCATTCGAGATTGGTGTAAGTGATCCCAGGAAATTACCCCAATAATGAAATCAGGATAACTTTTGAATTTGGGTAGTTTGTGGTGCAAGTTGGGTTCTATACTTCTAAATTGGCCCAAGGGGTTCCTAAATCACCCTAAGGTCTGTCTAAATATATAAAAAGATAATTTTACCCTTATGGAGGTAAAATTACAATTTTCCCCTTAAGTCAAAAATGCGGGGTGTTACATGTCTTCTTCCATTTTTTATCGTTATCATTTCATCTTTCGCATTTCAAAGTATGACACTCATTCCTGTCACTTTGTTACTTAGTTCTCTATCAAAAATGTACGTACCATCAAAATTCAGCTTTAGCCATTCGTCATGTGGTGGGTCTCATCCTTTATTATTTCTATGTGTCCTCTATGCTTGGTTTAGCGGCTAAGTTATAGCCAACCAGAACCAAGGACATAGAAAGGGTCGTGTTGGCAGGTCAGATTATGTATTATTATCAAGGTTCATCCAAATAGCTCAAGAGTCACTCAAGTCGGGAGACATGGGAGTATGACACTATTTTTTTATATAAAATACAAGAAATATTTAAAAACTATTAAATAATTAAAGAAGTATTTTGAATCAAGTATTTTCCATTTCATGGTAGATGTAACTATTTTGTAGTATCATAATCTAAAAATCAAAAATAAAGTATACAAATTACTAATAGTCTAATACCATAGCAAGGTACACGTAACTAATTTTAAACTCTAATATCCAAACTAAAGTAAAAAAAAAAAAAAACTATAACTATCATTAGTATTGATCTATTGAAAATCTCAAGTACATTTTTTTCAATACAACACCAAAAAATAAAAATAAAAAATATAATCCAATCCAATCTGCAAGGTCCAGACTTATATGTTAAGAAGTTAGAGTTTAAAGTTTAATCTTCTTGACACCTTAATCTTCATTCTAACAAGTTCTTTATTCTCTCTCTCTCTCTAGATCTCTCTCTCTATCCCCCCTAGGGTTTTTAATGTCTTTAAGAGCTCATTTATGGGAGATTTTATGAAAAAAATCCCAAGTCCAAATAAATAAATAAATTAGAGCTTCTTATTGTGTTACAACCTTACTTTGGGTCTTTTAAAGTTCACAAGATCTAGCTAAATCACATGCATCGGTCCGATTCAAAGGAGTCTATCAAGTCAACAACTTGACTCAGATGAGTTAGGTATAATATTTAGAGTCAATAACATAACTCGACTCATTATAGTATGGAGTCGAGTCAACTAAGTGGAGTCAAGGAGTCAACTTTGGGAATCCACAAACTATGATTACTGTATTTTACCTTAATGACGATGATCTCCACTTATTTAGAGTAATACAACTAAACAATGTCTCATCCCATTGTTCCACCATTCCACTCTATTTAGGGTCATATTTGTCATTAAATCACAAACACTCGTGTCTTTTTTTACTACTTCAACCAAAGCCAATTTAGCACTCCTCTTGTCCTTTCAACACCTTCATCTTGTACTATCTCATTGAGTCTCATTGGTGTGGTCATTGGTTTTTCATTACACATGACTGAATTATTTTAGTTGATTTTTCGTCATCTTATCACATGTTGATGCTACCCCTAAACTCTTGCTTTGTTGTTCCTCTATCACAATATTTTCATCTCAGCTAGACACATTCAATATATGAATGTGTCATGTTGGCTACCTAATATTTTACTCTATAAAACATAGTTGGTTTATAAAATTTTCCTTCAATTTTAACGGTGGTCTACGCACTACACTCTAAAAGTTCTTTTTTTTTTCTTTTCTTAATGGTTGTTTTAACTTTATCATTTAACCATAAAGTTTGTTTAGATGTTTTCCCTTTTTCTTTAGATACTCTTTTGTTACTCATTTAATAACCCTAATTATTTTATTCCACATGGCATTAATTATTTTTCTAAATTTTCTTAAAACACTATTATTTCTACTCGTTTTAGGTTTCGCATCGTAGGCACTTAAATTTTTTCCCATATTGCAAATAAGGGCTTGCATCCTCATAAATGTATACAAAATACCCAAAATCCATACATGAGCCTCTAACTCATAAAATAAGCCAAGTTACATGGACAAGTCCATTGAGCCTAGGTCCGGATTTTAAACAATAATCCATAAAACCACCAAACCCATGTCTTAACTCATTAGCATATTCAAAATCCTACTTGCATGGGACCCACATGAGAGATATTTTAATAAATTCAAATCGAGATTCTTGGGTAAAAAAGGAAAGACATGTCACTCATGGAATACAAAAAATCCATAAATTTCATTCTCTCCAAATAAAGAAGATGTAATCAGTATTTAGACTAAAAATGGTAAAAACATCCAATTAACACTCAATCAAGGGATTGATAAGATTTTACCTTCAAGTCTATAAATACACCATTTTTACACATTTTTATTAGACTTCAAACAAGAGTCTTGTAGAGACAAGAAAGATCCTAAGTTCTCCAAACACTTGAAGACTTCAAACATACTTTTCATACTCTCCACTAGCAATGGTTCGTTGTTAGAGAGAAGAAAACTCATTGCATCTCAAAAACATGCCACAATGCTAACCCTGAAAGCAAGTTCGTGCTGGTTCTTTCCTTTTCAAATCAAGCATGAAGCCCCGGAAAAAAGTTTTTCTCTTACGATCAAGCACACCAAAACTTGGATCCAAGAAACACACCATTTGGCCTTGGGATTCCGTCAACAAGAATCATAGATTTTACTCTTTTGTAAAAAAGTGTAAAATCAAAAAAAATTGTATTCCATATCCAAATATCAAAATATTCATCTATTGATTTGGTTACATATTTTCGTGTTTCGGATTTACGCGTAAAATTTGTGTTGATACACATCTAGTTCTTATGAATAATCTCTCGATTTTCTCTTATAACTTTTAATATAAACATTTAAAACCATTGACCTATGTTATGTAGTTAAACTCTTGGGCTAACCTCACAATCCTTATATATTGATTGTTTTATCCTCCTATTGAGAAAAAAATATTTATTTAGCTCTAAAATTGCTTTTAAATATTTCATTTAATCCCATTTGTAGTACATATACACTAAGTATGTTAGTTATCTCTATTTCTAAAACACGTTTAATTGATATTATCTTATTCCCTTTATATTTTGATACCTATGATTTAATCATTTAGATCCTTATTCATTGTTATTACTATTCCTCTTCTTATTAACTTCTCCTTTATATCAACGTTTATAGCTACTAATTTCCTTGAGTTTTGTCCATTTCCAATCCCTTGAAGACAAGATATATTAACTCTTATTCTATTCATTGTATCTATCAACTTCATATTTTACTCCCCAAGGTTCCTATGTTTGGTGAATCCTACTCTTTTGGCCTTGTTTTTTTATCTGTTCTCGGCCTAGGTGTGGGAATCTCTACCTAAATCGCTCTACATTTATACTTAAATGTAGCAACTCGCTTTGAATGAATGTCTTATTTAATCCTTATTTATTTCTTTTCATTGCACTCAAGTGATAATACATCGCATCCAAGCAATGCATAAGGTTGAAACAATGAATTTTTTGAATTTGTGTACAAATGGTTTGAGTATGGTTTTATGCTAGTTGTCTGCTTGATAGAACCCTCCTATAACTATGCTTAGGACAAGCAATGCAAAGAAATATATAACAACAAAAACAACGACAACAAAAAACTTTATCCCAACTATTTGGACTTGGCTACACGAATCATGTTTTGTCATTCCACTCTGTTTAGGTTCATATCTACTATTAAATTACAAGTTGTCATACCTCTCCTTACTACTTCAACCTAGGTCAATTCTAGTCTTCCTCTAGTCCTTCTAGCACCTTCAACTTGCATGTCTCATTCCTCCTCACTGGAGCAACATTGGTCTTTGTTGTAGATGACCAAACCATTGCAATTGACTTTTTCTCATTTTGTCACCTATTTGTGCTACACCTAAGCTCCCATGAATGTATTCATTCATTGTTGTATCATTTCTAATCTTATCACTCATCCATCTCAACATTTTCATCTCAGCCACACTCATTTTATTTACTTATTGTTTGTTGGTTTCCCAACATTTTGCTCCATAAAACATGATTGGACTTAAAAAAAAAAAAAAAATTCTTCAATTTTAGCAGTATTCGTTCATCACACAACACTTCATATGCACATCTCACTCCAACCATCCCACTCTAATTCTATGGGTAACATCATATACAATATTCCTTTTTGTGCATGGTTGAACCAAGATAACGAAAATAGTCATTTGAGGTATCACTTGATCATCAATTCTAATTACTCTCTCATTTCTGTTTCTATTTTGGCTAAACTTGCATTCCATATATCTTGTTTTAATTTGGCTTATCTTAAAACCATTTGATTCTAAAATATCCTCCATAGTTCTAACTTGGCATTTACCCCCTCTATAGTCACGTCATTCAACACAACATCACATTGCAAAGAAATATAAACAATATAAACACTAACAATACAAATATTGGCCAACTTAACAAGTGAGGGTGATATATCCCTGAAAATGATCTTATTCAGCAAATTGTATTTCCAATTTATGTATTTTATTGATTAAAGATAGGCAAAAAGTATTCTATTCTTTTGGGGGGGGGGTGGAAATTTACATTGGAACAACTCTATATTCCTTAGCTTTTTCCTCACTGCGGTAAAAACGGAAAGTATTCAATTTAGACAAAAAATTAGCCTTTATACCCAGAAAAAAAAAAGTCAACCACTCTATTACTACTATCTTGCTAACCAAAGCTTAAAAAAATAAGTCTACCGCTCTATTTCTACTCCCTTGACATGCGCAAAGCTAAAAAGAAAGCCTGTCAAAACAATCAAAATAAGGTTTCAACTCCTCCACCAACCAAACGCCCCAGTGCTCTGGTGGCTGTGGCATAGTCTTCCATAGGGAAGAGCCAGGGTCAAATCCCTGGAGAGTTCGGTTCTGACTGGTCAGGCCAGTCCCGCTTCTTGCCGACTGTGATGATGAAGGCCCATGTGGCCGAACCCAAAAAAAAAACTCCACCATGAAAAGGTACGAGGGCCTCCCACGGCTGATAAAAATGGACCTCTTTTTTGCAAAGTTTGACATGAACAAAGGAAGAGGGTGACATGGCTAACAAACACAGGTGCCATATCAAGTGCACCACACTCCTGATGTGACCACTCAAGAGGGGGAATCAAAAACCTCCGAAAAGTGAATGGATTCCACCCCCTGAGTGGTCCCATCAGGGGTGTGGTACATACGATATCATCCCACAAACACATGGACCCATATTGGACTGCCACTTCAGTTACCCCATTTAGACGCCTTCTATATGTAGAATTCTTTATCAAAAAGAAATTAACCTGGCTTCATCAATTAACACGAGATTACCTCAGCCACTCAATGTGAAAGCACACAAAACACATGTAACAAAAAGTAAAATAATAAGTACTTGAACAATTAAAGGGTTTTACCCAAAAAAACAAGAACAATTAAAGGGTTCTCTCTAAGGTTAAAAATATGTAATTATTCAACTTGTCTGTCGTTTAAGCAGAGAAGCTTATCTCTTACGGAATGTGATTTAGAAAGCACAAGTGTAGGTGCTTTCTAGCTATTAACCGTTGGATAGGAATCTAAGGGCTATTTATGTAGATACAAAATGGGTACAAATGTCAGTTGAACTGGATCTGACGGTGCAGCCTGATAGCACTGTACCCCACTTTGTTTTTATACATTTCCCATCCCTAAATAATGCATCAACAAGAATTTCAGCAACCTACAACTCTTTATATCAACTAAACTTGTACACTCTCACTACGAAAATTATTAATTAGCCTTTAATCAATCTTTCTCAACTAAATTCATGTTAAGAAGTTTGTTTGTTTCTCTGGATTTTATCTGATTAATTTAATTAGATAAATTAAGTGAGCTTGTTAAGTATATTGTAGAAAGTCAAAATTGGCAGGGCAAATGGATTATCCTTTAATCTTAATTTCATTGTAAATTCAAAAGGATTATTATTTTTAATTTGAACATAAAAATTAGAAGCAAATTTCCTGTGGTCGAACAAGAAGGAATCCTCATTCCGGCCGAACGGAACTTCATTACTAATTACAGGTATTATAGTGATGTATTTTTTGTAGGTTTTTGTAGTATACTTTATACAAAACAGGTATCTCTCACCATTCTTAACCCTTAGCTAATCAATAGCCCATGTTTTCCTATCCCTGACCCAATACTCAAGATTCTCCACAACACTACTTCACCTAAAACAAGATTAAATTGGAAACCCTGTTACGTTTTGGGTAAGAGCTTAGCTTCCTTTTTTTCTTTTTTTTTTTACATTATTTTGCATTTGAAGGAAACCATTTAACAGTAGAAACCCTGTTGAGAATCCTAAGACGAAGACATCACCCTTCTTATTGTAACAAATTCTATTTAGCATATTTAGTTTGGCTTTAAAGCCATTCTCATAATCTCATCATGTCAGGGTACTCAGGGAAGGTAGCACCTGAGTAATGAGTAAGTAGGTCACATTCAAGATTACTTAAAGGAGGGAATTTATCTTTGGCCAATGCACTCCCAGACTGAATTGTGTATGCTGTGGATGGCAATGCTAGATAAAAATTTTAAGCCCATCTCAGAGACTGAAGTATAGCCCTGAAAGAAATTATGTGTTGCTTCACAGAATCCATAAGCAGAAGAAGTAACAGCCCAAATCTTTTAAGCTTATAAGTTTTAACTTTGTCTCCAAAAGGGCTCTAAGGTACCACCGCATCCCAAAATGTAAAATTAAAGGCATGAATGGCCCCTAAAGTGAGACATTTCATTTGGAGGGCTTGCAATGATGCTATCCTTGTCGGTGCCAATGTGAGGAAAAGAATATTGAGGTTGAACATTTTTGTCTTTTTGTCTTTGGTGTAAAAATGAATCGGAAACTTCTATCCATTGTCATATTAAATGCCTCTTCATTGCTAGAATTTGATTTTGACTCATCTCTCTATTAGAACTTCCATGGAATCCCGAGAGTGGATTGTATACACTCCTCTTATCATCTGCTCCTCTCTGCACCCTGTCAGGAGGAGGGCACATCAGCACTGACAAGTGAAATGCACCCCCCACCAAAAAAAAAAAAAAGTGAAAATCACTTGTCGGTACTG
>JAOXJP010278121.1:0-19699 GCA_025762735.1 Platanus orientalis | reverse complement strand
CCATGGATTTTTGGTTTATTAAGTTGGATCATTAGTCTAGGTGTAATAGGCGTTCTAGAAGAAAGAAAGTGTTAGGTTAATGTCTTGTATTCAACCCGAGATATAACCTGGGATGATGACCCGAAAATGGGCAAAGGTGAGCAACGCGAATCCTTTACCCATGGAGGTCCGGGGGTGAAATCCCCAACTAAATTTTTTTTGGCCTGTTTTGTATCCAATTCGGGGTCCGGATCCAACCCGCGGAGATTAGGGTTTTGGGGGTTTATATTTGGGGGTTTCTTGGTTTCCAGGCAGCCACACTGTTCATTGTAATCTCTGTTTTGGTCATAGTAAAAGCTCTTCTCTGTTTTCACTCGTGGACGTAGGCTTTAAGTCGAACCACGTAAATCGTCTTGTTCTTTTTGTACAATTGTTGTTTGCTTTATTTTCTCTATTCTTATTTGCTGATTACTATCCCAGATCTAGGTTTACGCATAACAGAAAGATTATAGGAGGCATTATAGATGGAATGTTGAATTAAAGATTCATTTTTTTGAAAGGTATGTGAAATAAAGAATTTTTAATAAAAGTATAACATAAAATGGATTAGCAATGTTTGAATGTGGTCGGGGGAGAAGAAAAGAAGGAAAGTAACATATTGGTGTGGTTTAATGTATTTAAAGAGGATATGAATCCTCTAGTCCACATTTTTGGTGCTCCACTGGTACTCCAAGACATAAAGGAGGTGGGGCTAGTGGTGGAGCCACATAGGAGCAGGGGGGGCAGTTGTCCCCCCTCAATGTCTAAGTAACCTTGCAATACTAATGGGTCAGACAAATCTTATGCATGTTGCCCCCCACCCCCCTTAATGTGTGAGTATCCCATGATTGGAATCAGTCACCCCACCTTACCAGAATATGAGTGTACGTCAACTCCAGTCTGATTGAAATGGTACCACTCCATTATCTGCTCAAGATGTGACATAATGTCTAACAAAGGTTGCATTAATATAGGGAGCAAATTTCCTATCCAGGGTGGTGTCCACAGGGCTAAGTGACTTCATTTGGAATAAAATGGGTGGGAATTTAAAATTTCATCCAACCACTGCCCATTTTATTCCATGTGAAGACACTTGGTGTAACATCTATTTTGATTAATAAATGCACAAGTACTTTTTAATTGTATATTTATCATAATACCCTCCTTTGATCCATGTGTATTGGCTCAAACACCATTTATAAAGCTACATGTCATGCATTGATTGCCAATGGAGTGGTACTTATCCATAGAGATTGGAGATGATAGAATCATTGCCCTTGGATTAGGTGTGCCCCTTAATGGGTGTCAATAGTGTGCCCACAACTAGCAGGTGACATCATGTTGAAAAAGTGATTTACACTTTTTGGGGGGTGTTTTTCACTTTTTTGATGTGACATGTCGCCCTTTGGTTGTGGGCATACCATTGGCACCTGTTAAAGGAGTGCACATAATCCTTTGGCCTGCTCCCCCTACATGAAAATCCTGACTTCACCCCTGGCTACTATGACTTGGGTAACCTCTTCTTCTCTCTTCTCTTTTCAACAAATCTCTTGATTCTTGTATCCTGTAAAACTTGTTTTCAATCTCGTTTGTCCTCCATCTTGTGGATATTGTAACCATGATAATGCATTATGTGGCAATAGATACCTCTGAGAGATAATTCACATAGTCACATATATTTTATTAATGTTTACAAATAAACGAGAACACATCAATTCTATTGTAAGAAGTCAACATTGATACATGGGATAATCAATGTTGATGAACGTTTTTTTATCATGTGATGGATACACATTTTTAGTAGCTAAATCTGGATCTGAAATCTAGAGAGAGGGTGACTGAACTGGGTTAAACCGAAAGGGAAGAGCAGGGGTTTAATGAGGTTACATAGAGGTTAATGAGGTTACCAAAACCCCTCAACTACCTGAACTGAAGAGGAAGAGAGAGAGAATCGGTTTTGATATGAACCGAAGAGAGAGAGAGAGAGAGAGAGAGAGAGAGAGAGAGAGAGATTAACCGGATTGGTATTCGGTGGAGATTTCAGTAAGAAAATGACATTGGTGTAAAAACTTTGATGAAGAAATGGGACTCACAAGGAATATATATATGTAAAAGAGTCGAGGCTTATCAATCATTAAAAAAGATGCATCTGGTTACAAGACTTAGATGTAATAATAGAAGCTAAATTGCCCAAAACATATGAAGAATTCTACCTTCGAGAAATGTGGTCCCTTGCCACAATGGTTGCCATATGATAGGCAACCTTGTTTCTGGTTTGGGCCACAAATGAGATTTTGATACTACAAGAAAAATGGTTTTTAACAGTTTTAGGTAGCATTTTTGTACAGAAGCTATAAAAGATGTAATATTATACAACATTTTCAGGATGAATAATAAAAACAAATGTTTAACAAACGCTGTATAAACTTATATAGACAGCGTTTCTAAAAAACGCTATTTATATGAATTTATACATTTTTGTTTTTTTTATTATAAAAAAACAGCATTTTAGTTTTTAAAACCCTGTTGTATATAATTCAGCGTCTAATTAATATATCCGGCATTTTCAAAATGTCGTCTAATATATCGCCTTTCCCACGTTCTCTATTCTTCCCTCGTTTTCGCTTCCCATGTTTTCTTCGCGTGTTCGTTCATCGTGATTGGGGATTTTAAAGCTTTTCTAACCCTAGTTCATCGCTCCTATGATTTCACCATCGGAGGTAACGGTTCTGCGATTGAGGATTCCAAAGCCTCTGCGATTAAGGATTCCATCTAAACGCTCGCTTGCGCCCATGATTTCACCAGCGGAGGTAAGGGTTCTTGAAATTTTGGTTTTGTTTTGTATTTTTGGGTGGTTTTAGTTTTGATTTGTGTTGCAAATTTTGGAATTGATATTAGGTTTATGCTTTCGGGATTTAGGCCTTTGGATCGAGGTTTATTGGGGGTTTGGATTAAGGTTTTAGTGTTTCTGTGTTGTTGTTGATTGTTGTTTGTTATTCGATCTATTTTCATTAAATCATTTATTTTAAAATGCTTTCGTGATTTAGGTCTGTTTTGTTTGTTTGGTTATTTGTTACGGAGGAGGGGTTTATGGTGGTACTAGATCCTGTAGTTGGGGGTTTTCTCCTTATCTTCATTACAAAAAAGGAGAGACCAATTTCTTTGTTTATTTTATTCCTCAATTATAGATATAGTGAGTGAGAAAGAGAGAGAGGTATCGATCTTTAAGGGGACATGGCTTGGAGGCGCCTTCTTACGCAGTTCAGTTCTTATTAAGCTTGAAGTCGAGGTTTTGTGAATCTTGTTTTGATTCTGTTATGTTTTATAGATGTTTGGATGGTGAATTGGAAAACCCTTTTCTCTGATTCATCCAATTTTATGTTTTATTTATTTATTTATTTTTTTGCAATGTTTTAGAAACCCTAACATCATGGTTTTATTATTATTATTTGGGGATGTCATGGGTTATTTTGTCGTTGGAAATATAATTGGTTATTGGTGGGTTTAGTGTTGAGGAAAATCCAAATATTTGAATTTGTATGTCAGCTATTTGGCTGTTCGATTGCTCTAACCACCTGGCTTAGATTTAGCATAGTTTTAAATTCATGTTTTTTTTGGGTGTTATTGAGTGTGTATATGATGAGCTATAGTGTTGTTCGTTCCTGATCAAGTAAGCGAGCCTAAACGTGAAGAAACTAGTTGAAAACCATGATTCTCGACTCCAATGCTGAGCTGGAGGCAACCCAAAAATTATAAAGAAGAAGAAAAAATAAAATTTTTAGGGAATTATTAGCTCCAGCTACCGTTCTCAAAAGACCCACCTCTTTCTGGTTGTTCCAGCATAGAAAATGGATTTTAGACCATTCTCCATGAAAGAGAGGATCTTTTTGTTGTTAGGCTAATTGCTAATAGATTCACTTTTGATCAAGGTCAAGGAGCACCAAAAACGGAAAGTTTAGCAACTATGTTAAAAGCTAAATTCCTTTTTATATGGTTGTTTGCATATATTAGGGTTTTGGTGATTTGAACATATTAAGACGTTGAAGAAAAAAGGAGGAGAATATTAATTTTTTGCTATTCTTTTGTTTGAGTATTTGTATTTCTACTTCCTATTTACACTTACAACTGAACAGGAAAACAAGAAACAGTCAAATCAGATTTTTAGATTGGATCATTTTGAAGAACCACTGATATGACCATTTGATTTATATGAACGTTTGAGTTCTCTTGTTCATAGGCTTAGTGAACAACACTGGTAAGATGTTGGAGATCTACGAAAGGATCAACACTTAACACCTTGGATTTTTGTGCTACAGCTCAGCCAACACAAGAATTTAGATGAGGATGTTGAGTTACTGTTATTTTATATGTAAAGTTGCATGGCTCAGCTAGATCTCCTGTGTCTCAGCCAAGTCTTAATAACCTGAGACCAAAATGAGACAGCCGAGGCATAACCATCTCTATACAACAACAACAACAACAAACAGCCTTATCCCAACTATCCATAAAGAGTTTAAATCAGTTCCCATGTTGTCCACTGTCCATAAATGATATTAATAAACCTAATGACTAGTTATGCCAACTTAATGGACTCTAACATATTATGGGTTGATAAGTGTTTAGGTATGTGATGCAGGATATTTCTTAAAAATTCTTCTCATTTTCACCATGAAAGTGTCCCTGCAATATATACCACCATAAAATATTAGGACTGCCTATGCAACAATATAGATTATATTGGGTCAACAATAGCTACCAACAAACTATTCTGTAGTTCATATCTTATTCAATTTGGGTTAGTTTCGAATCTGTCAATTATAATCAGATCTGAGTTAATCTAGTGGTGTGTTGGTAGTGGGGTTTGTTGGTCACGATTGATCTGTTTTTATAAGAGGAACAGTCTAAAATAAGTCTCAAGTCATTTGGTTGATATTTGAAGTGGTGTTGATCATCTCTCTATACAAATTCCGCCTAGCGGTGTTTTCCACATTTTTGTAAGTCTCGTATGTAGCTCATGATCTGATCTTCTGATTGTGAATCTTGTTATATTTGGGGATGTTTGCTGATGGTTTGATGAAGTATCGGTGTGCACTACAAATTGTGGTTGCAGTGGAGTTTTTTTTGTTGTTGGTGTTTTTGTGATTTAAGGGCTTTATAACTCTCTGCATTGAAGCTGGTAGGTTGAATAACCCTATTGAGTATTTCAGTAGTTGTGACTGGTGTGCTTTGGTGAGTGGTGACTATCAGTGCTGGTCAAATCCTATTGTATGAAGAATTGAGCTGTGTAGCCCTAGATTACCTCAGTACAAAGCGTATGTATGTCTGTTTGGGCTGTGGACTAAACATGGTGATGCTTTTCAATCTACATTTGTGATGTGCAGTGACTTCTTGAGGACTGAAGTGTGTAATGTAATTTTGTGCAACAAGTGTTGGAGATTTGTGGATACTACAGTTTGGTTTGTGAAGTGCAAGGTCTTTAGAGTTGTGATTTGAGAGTAACATAATGTCAGAAGTCAGCAAATCTAATAGTTATTCTGATGTAGGCAGCAATGTTCCTAATGGTGGTCTCACCCAACTTATTTGCTATTCATTCATCAATTGTTGTTATTTCTTTTTTATTGATTTGTCTACTAATAGACTGGATTCTTTTAACCCATATAGGTTGTAAGTTAAATTCCACTATTTGGGTGCATTTTTATAGTTAAGATAAGATCTAACTACTTTCATTATAATCCATCTCCTTACATCTAAACTAGGATCAACCCTTTAATTACTATGCTTTGAATAAAATATTTTTACTTAGCATGCATATCTCATAAGAATTCATTTTCTTGTAATCTAGTCTGTTATTAGAAACTAATTCTTGTATACTTGTTTGATTAAATAGATATTGTTACCCATTCTACTAACCTCCATGTCTTATTTGGTAACGTAAGATACCAACAAAGGGAGATATTCAAAGATATTGAACATAAGGTGATGGTGCAACGGTGTAAGTGGTTAAGCTGGATATAGTAGGAAATTGGAAAGATATTAAAGAGATACATGAATCAATCTTCGAGTTCTGTATAAATTTGATAATTTACTTAGGTCTATTAAGATATAAATTCATGTAGGGATAACGCGATGTTGATATATATAGATGTATACGGAGCTGTCGGGTGGACCGTGATGATGTTGTGGATGCATGATATATGTTTGAAGTGTTTTATTGATCTATCGACTATCAGGTCATTGAAGAAAGTGACATGGGGATCACTATTCATCCCCAGGGGGTCCATATTACAGTCGTTATGCTGCCGAAATTTTGGTAGAAATGACATATGGATTTCCTGCTTAATCTCAATAAAATGAGATAAAAGGCAATGGGTGAAATGAATAGATAATAAATCAATATTAACCTTTAAACTACAATGGGTTTATAGTAGGTAACCACAAAAGCGGATGAGGTAGGGTGCCTAACACCTTCCCCAACTCATAATCAAATGACTTACCCAGAATCTCTGCAAGTCGATCAGTTCAACATGGAGTCAAACATTTCAAACCACTTTTAAAACTTAAACTTGTTTTGTTTTCAAAACTGATGTCTAGTCATATCATTGAAAAGACTGACGGCGACTCCAAAACATTGTAGGATTTTCCTGTGATAGGCAAGTCTCTTTTCAAAGGGATTTACCCGTTGTGTGAAAATCGAGATCTACACACCTATTTTCTTTGCTACCAATCCATTAAGGGTTACTTTTACTTTTGTCATCTTTGGATCTTCAATGCCATCCTTTATTGTCATTTTCTCAATTATAAGTCTCCTTATTTCTTACAATTGCTCTTAGTCCTATTTGATTATTTTCTTTCAAACTGCAACATCTAGATTGATCTTGATCCATTCTTCTTCCGGAGGTTGCCAATAGATGTCATCATTTTGACTCCTCCCTTAATTCATGGTTGTGGCTACTTTCTTTCTCCCTTTATAGGTCCTACCATTCTTTCATCGTCCTACTAAAAGAAGAAATGATATTACTAAGATCATGTTGTGCATTTCTAAATATTATTTCATTTCTTGCCTTCCAGATATTCCAAATTAATATTGCCACACTTTTCTTTATCTTTTTTGTAACTAATTTATCTTGATAATTATCACATAATCTACCTTTAACCATTCCTCATAAGTTATATTTTCATTTTGGGTTTATCCTGATGAATAAATTAGATGCATGCCACATATTAATCACAGTGGGGCAATAGTCCAAACAATGAGCGATAGTTTCCTCATTTTCTTTGCATTAGGGACATAAAGGGTCATTTATGATTTTCCTTTTCAAAGGCCATATCTTATGGGTATGACGTCTTTACATGCTTCCCACATGAATATTTTTATTTTGGTTGTACCTCTAAATGCCATATATTTTTTCAAACATTTGTTATCTTTTTTTTTTTTTGTTGATAAAAAACATTTTTATCTTGGGTTGGGTTATTATTTATAACATTTAGGCTCTTCTCTCTAGTTGTTATGGCATAAGTTGATTTGACTCTAAATTTTTTGTTTTTATCTTGATGCCAGATTAAGGTATCTTCCTCCATATTGTGAGATAAGGGGATTTTCTTGATTGTTTTTTGTTTGTTTATTATTTATTTATTTATTTATTTTGTGGTTATAGCAATTCATTTATGTTGGAGAGATCCCATTCTCTACCATTTTGATTATCTCTGAAACTTTTTCAATAGAAACACTCATACAGTTTTTGTGATTTTAACTTAATGTTTAGAAGGTTTGGTATCCACAGATCTTCTCAAATGTTTATTTTTGTGCCTTTACCCACCTTTGATTATGCTTTTCCAAGCCTATGAATTGTTTTGGCGATCTTTTGTTTTTAGGAAATCACACTTTGGAAAATATATAACATTTAAAATCTAACCCATGAAGCATTAGGGTTGGATAATTCTCATTTAAAAATCTAACCCATGAAGCATTAGGGTCGGATGATTCTCCAATCCTATTTTACTAGTAGTGTTGTTTTGAATAAGTGTACCCATACCACCCTCAATCTTGTTTTTTCTAGTTTCTTTCCAATTTACGTAATTGATTTTATTTTCTTCTTATTTGTAACCCTACCAAAATCTTATTTTTTGACATTATTTGATTACAAATCCTTTTTGGGAGTAAGAAACAAGACATTATGTATACCGTAATTGTCGAGGAAACTGATTTAATTAGGATTTCCTTTCTTGCTTAGGATATCATTTTCCTTATCCAACATTGGATTTTAGCCGTCACTCTTTCATCTAAATAGAATAATAGATTGATTTTATTTTTGTCTATTATAGATGGAAGACCTATTTTTTTTCTTCTGGAATTTGAGCCATTTTGATTCCAAGGATCTCTACAATTTCCTTGCTTGAGCTTTAGGGGTGTTTCTACTGAAAATTATCTCAGATTTGATTAAGTTAATTGTTTGCCTAGATGTTTTTTGATACTTCCCAAGTCTGTTTCTTATTTGTTTGGCTCCTTTAGCATTTGCTTTGCTAAAGATATAACAATCATTTGCAAAAAAGATGCGGTATCAAATGGGTGTTTCTCCTGATTTTGATACCTTAGATGTCCCCTCTTCTTTCTTTTTCCTACATTGTAGTTGATAGTCTGCACAAATGAGGAACAAAAAGAGGGATAAAGGATTTCCTTGTCTAATCCCTCCAGTTGGAAGTATTCTTTTGCCAAGAGATCCATTTACTAGTACTTTATATGACACTGAATTCATACATTTTGTTTTCCATACTCTCCATTTTTCATTGAAACCCATTATTTTCAATATTGCATATATATACACATTCATCTTTATCATACACCTTGCTATATAATTGCCATATAGTTATGGGATGTTTTATTTTTATTATGAAGTTTAAGATCTCATGTACCATAACTATATTGTCAGAAATTTGCATGTGCATGACAAAATCACTTTGTATCAGAGATATGATCTCATGCATTTTCAGCCTATTTTCCATTATTTTTTTAGATGATTTTATAACTCACATTGCAGAGGCTTATAGGTCTTTTCTCGAGATCCTAAAAATAACATTGTTTCTATAATCCATTCCATAGGTTGTTTTCTATGTTCAAATGCTATGCAAAACCAAAACCAAAATAATTTTATTTTGAAAATTAATAGCCTAAGAAGTTTTCAATCTTTATTGTAAATCAAAGGAAACCAAAAACAGGTAAATGTCTAAAACTACACTTATATTCTATCTTCTAATCCTTTTCTCTTCTTAATTGGTAGGATTTCTATCAAACATTTCTTTGCTAAATCAAAAGTCTTCCTTGCTCATCCACCAATGGATTAGCCTCATCGAGCATACTTTATTGATTGTATCGTATACAAGATTACAATGTCACCTTGCTGAATACATATTTCAATTGATATTCCTCTTGTGCAATTGCTTGATTTCTTGGAAGTTGGCTTCTATAACTTGAACCACTTACTGAAAAGGGCTAATGAACCCTGCAATTTCTCAATCATTGATCCCTTGTTTATCTAGGAGATATTATATTTATAGAGATCACACGGTGGTTATGCAACCATTATCTTTCCCTTGTTTTTAAGGATTGTGCTTTATCTTTCTCAACTAGTTTGGCTTTGAATACATATGGTGGATGACTGTTATGTGGCTTGATGTCCATCCTACCCGCATGCTTTGTATGCTGATCCTTATCCTTAATGGCTTTAAGTATATCTTGATAGAGTTTGAAATCTTCTAAACTTTTGTGTCTTGTCTGATTCAAACTGTATTCTCGTGAATAAACAAAGCTTTGTTGTTTACCTGACTCTTGGGGACCTGCCATGTGTTGATTCAAGGTACTCAATATATCGACTTGTAGGGTTTAGTCTCCGCGGATGATTTATCTCTTACGGATAATTATTTCCCATGCGAATGAATTTTATCCGTAAGAATCTCTTATGATGGCATCATATGCTTTAGGTAGGTATGCCCACATGTTGCAATCTTATAGCTTTTCAAACTTGGTTTGAGAGTGATTTGATCTTGATTTGATTGCATGTAACCGTTTGACAACTTCCTCTTTTATAGGGATTAAATCCGTGCCAACACAAGCCAAAAAAATCTTTACTGCTCTAGAGCATTTTGGGAAGTGTTTTAACTTCCACTAGTAAATTCAAAGTTCACTTGCATACGTGAACTCAAAGTTTTATCATGCAGGTAAGGGGTGGGCATGGGCCGGGCCTACACTTGGGCCCATAGGTTTATTAAAAACTTAAGCCCAGGCCCGACCCTCATTAATTTACCGGGCCTTGCATGTTGATCATTCTATTCTAGAACTAAGCACCTGCAGAAATGTAACATTATAATCACATTCTAGCAATGAACCAGTGCAAATTTGCATGGGCAATATAATCAGAGTATTATTCATTTAGAATATGCAACTCTAAGGTGTGGTCTGTAAAATGTATATAATATGATTGTAACTAATAAATTTAAATTTAAAACATTATTATAATAAAAAAGGTAAAAATAAATATATTAAAAATAAAACAATAGAGTTAATTTGCCTATCCTATATATCTCATGTAAAAGAAATATCTTGAAAAGCACAGATGAAACTCTCAAAAATTTTATTCAACTGTTCCATATCAAATAAATATGGAGAAACCAACCAAAATTATACATGTTAGAGTAAACATGAAAGCATAAAACATTTATAAAAAGAAGAAGAAGAAGAAGAAGAAGGCAAAAAACTAAGTTGAACTTAATTTACCGTTGTTCTTATTTTATTTATTTTTTCCTAATCCATAGCCTTTAACATACAGTTCTTCATTCCATTATAAGTTGAGAAGTGTTGATTGGATGCAAGTGTGAGTGATACCTTTGAACTCTAGCATGGTTACATACGATCTCACCAAGAAGTTACATCAACCTCAGCTCCCCCTTCTTCACAACAATTTTCACACCCTTCAAAAATCAAAACAATGCCTTAGCTTGACCATACCTCGCTCCCCATTGTTGTAATAGTAGAAGTGGATAAAAAGAATGCTGATGGGGTTGGTTTAGGACTTGATTAAAGGCTGATTTGGCATGGGGAGTATGGATCAGAATAGTGTTTGATAGGGGTTAATTTAGAAGCAGCAATAGGGAGTAAATGAAATTAATATGTGGGTTGTTTCTGTAGGTGTCATGGGGGATACTGGAGATGTTGGTGTCTTAAGTTGAAGACAACAAGGGAATGACTCCAAGTGAATGTAGATGCCTTTGTTTATACCTACACTGGAGTTATCCCCTTGGAAAAAAGTGAATGGAGATGGCTTAGCCACACCATTAATAGCCCACAACTCTACCTCCACCAAAACCAAAATCTAACGAGAATATGCAGAAACTAAATTGAGCTTCTTACCTCATTCCGACATTCTTCTAAAAATGGCAAAACCAAGACAAAATCCACCTTAACTACAAGTCTACAACGGATTCAAATTTCAATAGTTACATACGATATCACCCAATACTTATTGTAAAATACCATTTTTATCAACTAAGCTATATATTATTGATAAGTTTAAAATAATTAGTATATTATATATAATACATATATATTATGTATGTAAAGTTCGGGCCTCGGACCGGGCTGAGGTAAGCCCAAGCCTAGCCCTCAATAAAAGTGCGGGCTTAGGCTCGGGCCCTTGTCGGGCCGAGCTTGTGCCAGGCTTTTTCCATCCAATTTGCAGGCCAGGCTTGGGCCAGCCCGGCCCATGTCCACCCCTACAGGTAACTACATAATTTTTTAAATATCTTAACATTTGTGATAACTAGCATATGATATGACTACATGAATTCACATGAGGTGGACACATGTCCGAAGTGGTTGGCATTTTTTTAGCAATCACATAAAATTAGATATCACATACGGGTGATTTGCTTTTTGAAGCACCATAAACCATGGAAATGTTTGTGGTTTCTTAGCAATTTTTTAACCTATACAAAAGGCTTAATGTTTCATTCATGGGTTGCTCTCTCTTGAACAAAATTAAAAAAATCAGACTCATAAATCTCATAAAAAAAAGAAGAAGGAAGAATAACAAAAGAAGAAAGGAAAAAAAGTGGGTGAAAGAAATATAGTAAAAGACGTCTCTCTCCCTTTCTCCTATTTCTTCTAAATTTGGACTTGTGCCTAAAATGCTTGGATCTTTAAGCACAACCACTTGATCAATGAATTTTCATGAGAGAAACTTCACTTAGATCACTAGAAAAAAACCTTGTCTTTGTGACTTAATACATATTCTTCTCTATGTGATTTTGATAAAATCACGAATCAGTAGGGTTGAATTGAACTTTACACAAAGTTGATAAGTTTCAAGTAAAACACAAATTTTGATCATTAGGCAACAGGTTTCATAAAAAGGTTTCATTCATCTCTATTGGATAGTGCAAACCCATTGAGACAATGCGTTGAGGTTGTGTTTGTTTGTATCCCAGAGTTAGCTTGGTTGTTAGTCCGTTGCACATGGGAGGTCTTGACTATATTCAAGAAACATGATAATGACATCTTGTTTCAGCTCATTCAATCAATTAATATGTTTAATTAGAATACTTGATATAAGTATAAAGATATTTGTTTGTGTAACAATACTTATGGTTTTGTCTTATGTAGGACAAAAGAAGTTTCTTGAATAGTTTGCTAATCAAATTCACTCATCAAAGAAGAGTTTGAAATTTTATTCGCACGGTTTATTTTCTTATGAATTGTAATTTCCTGCTTTCTAGTTGTTTATTATTTGTAAGGGATTTTGGAATCGTGATTCCAATTGTTGTTTAGATAAAGTTTATACTTGTATCTATTTGGGTCAACAGTACCCAATAGAACAATCTCTCAAAATCAGCAACACCAAGCAATAATGTGTTATCCACATCCATTCATTACTGCAAATTAACATATATGAGGCAAGCCTTCGTCAACTTCATGTGCTTCAATTACATGTAAAAATATGCTTGGACTTGTTACATTGTGCCAGAAAATCAAAGACTTTGCGTTTATTCATAATGCGCATGTTCTATCGGTAAGAAAATGAGAAAGTTTTCCATGAAGATGTCCAATATCAAGTAAAGTATTCAAAGAAGACCGTCAGACCTTAGAAGTTGAGCTACTCTGCTGTAAGGAAAGATGAAGATTCCTATAATTACAAATGGCCAGATTCAAGGTTGATTTTTATATCTTTTGATTTAACAAAGATTGATTTGATAGGGAAAAAAAAAGAAGAAGAAAAGAATAACTACTATTTTTTTTGAGACACATGGATTTGGTTTATTTAAATTTAGGATAGAGATATAACTTCATTAGTAAAAATGTTTAGGTTACTATTTTTTTTAAATTAAAAAGATATTAATTTAAATATCTTCAAACGGAATTATAATATAGGTGGCAAGCTGGGATTGGTCGCTGAGAAAATTTTCTAGGTAATTGATCCCAGTAGATCCAAACTCCGAAACAGCCTGAACATAAGCTTTTCCCTTAGGATTAGGTGCAAAAGCCCAAGTGTGAAAAGCACCGGGGGCTGGACACATCAGCATCAAAAAGTGAAAAGCATACCCCAAAAAGTGTAAATCACTTTTCTGGGAATAATGTGTCAGGCCTGGGTGCCTTTTGCACCAAAGCAAAGCTCTAAGTTTTTGCCATGGAACAAAGATTGGGAGCATTTCCAGGCTTGGCATTAGCTGGGCATGAATAGAAGAAGATGGGATCCTTTGTAGCTTCGTTTTGTGTTGTTCTTGTTTTGCTCTCACCACAAAATGATGCATATTTGAAAATAAAGGCAATAAAGTCATTATCAAAATAAAGGGTAAAAATTAAATAACTTTATTACCCTAAACATTTATTTTTTATTTTATTTCTTAACTACACATTACTTTGTGACGAGAGCAACACAGGAACAACACTCAAAAGAGCTAAATGGATTGAAATGTGCCGAGTATAGTCCATATGGTATCCAAACAAAGCCCAAGGAACCATTATTCCCCACCTTTACCATACTAAAATCCATGAGGCTCGTTGGTTTCGATGTAAAATGGTCATAAAACAACCATTTATGCCTCCAATTTGTTTTATGCTATTTGTTTGGATGGAAAACAAATTCGAGAGGGAAAACCATTTTGTCTTGAGGAAAACAAACGTTATAACACCAAAAATTGTCTGACCCTCTACGACCACGTTACAGGTTGACACTTGGTGTGTATGGGGTTAAATGTGTAAAAAAAGTGCTTAGTTACAAAATGGGTGTCCAAAAAGATGCACTAAATTCAAGAGGGTCACAGACAATTTTTATATACTTTTAATCCAATGCACCTGACAAGTCAGCCTATGGTGCAGTCACAAAGGATCACAGATTTTTTTTTTTTTTTATCACAGAAAATTTGCTCTTAGGGTGGAATTCCAAAAAACTGGGAGAACTTCCTCCACTCGATCTAGTTGCTAATTTCTGAGGAATCCATAAAGAAAATGTTCTATGAAGACAAAAGTGTAGTAGTATGTATGGTGAATTATAAACTGACACGTGTTCAGGTTTAAAACATTCAAAAAGTGTTCTGGTGTACTGATCAGAGACACCAAATGAAGAAGGTAACAAGTCCATCCTCCACGTGGCACATGCTCACGACCCCATCACACGCTACTCAACAACTAAGGGGACCATGGAGCCCGCCACACGCTTTCCTGTCGGAAAATCAAACCAAAAAAAAGCGCGAAAACAGGAGGAGGCTCTTTATCAGAATCCGCGTCGAGTCCGTTATAACTAATTTTCAAAAAGCCTTTTGTTTTTACGAACCACCGAACCGCGAAATCCGTTCTCTTACCGATCCAGGCCCCTAAAAACCCGCGAAAATTTCCCACCGCAACAAAAGAACAACCAAAATTTATGGAAATTAGGGTTAGGGCTTAGTTCCACCATCGTGTTCCCCATTTGAAAATGGCATTTTCCTTGGAAAGGAAAATCTCCGAAACCCTTTTATGAACCCCAGTTCTCCTTCGGGGGCTGGATATGGAGGAGCAGATGGAGATGGAGGGGGGTGGAAGTAGAGGAGGAGGAGAGGTCGTGGAGAAGCAGAATATCTCCAATGTATCGAGCACCCAAGCGGAGAGCGATGTGGTTCAGGAAATGATGGATTTGATTGAGTCCGTCGGATTATTTGGGGAATACCGGAGGACGCAGAAGAGGGAGTGTTTTAACCTTGTAAGGCGCGTGAAGTTGTTGGTGCCTCTGTTGGAAGAAATCTGGGAGCTTGATGGACCGATTCCAGATAAGGCTTCTAAGTGTTTGTGCGATTTAAAGAAGGCTCTTGTTTTTGCAAAGAAATTATTGAAGTGCTGTCACGATGGGAGCAAGATTTACCTGGTTGATTTTACTGTTTTTTTTTCTAGTTTTTTTTCCCCTTAAAAATTTCTTGGGGTTTCCAATTCTTAATTGAGGTTTTCTCGTCCAAATTTTCTGGTATAGGCATTTGAGAGCGAGGCAGTCATGGGAAGATTTCATGCCACTTATGACAAAATAAATCAGGCTTTGGATGGTATGCCTTATGATGAGCTTGGGATCTCAGATGAAGTGAAAGAACAAGTAAGTTCTCTACCTTTCCTTTTTATGGTATTTGGAGCTGGCTTTGCTTAATATATTTATTATAGTCTGGAATTATCTTAGATTTGAGCTTAAAATTACATTTTAATGCAGTGTTTAAATCAAATGTAATTTTATTAATATTGTTTTTAGCAATTTGCTAATATAAATCACTCATAAGTCTAAAAGGGTTTGGAGTGAATATGTATTTTAGCTTAACTTGAATTAGGAAATTGGCGGGGAAACACATCCTCTGATTTTAATACTTTTGAAATTTTTACTCTACTTTACAGAATTTATTACACTGGAATTCTGGGTAAATTTATGCTAATGTGTACAAAATGTTAATGATGAATTAGGACCATTCACTTTAAGTTAGCTTGTTTATGATGGTGGCAAGTGGTTTATGTCAAGGGTGTCGGTTGTGTCTTTATTCTGTGTTTGCCAGTTTGAATATAATGGTTACATGTATGCAGAAATTTGATAAGAGTATGAAGTCCAGCAAATCACTTGGTTTGTTAAATCTCATAAAAACTGTTAACCATGAGATGAGAATTTTGTGAGTTGAGAGTATGTTTCAAATGTTCTGTTATCTTAAGAAATATGCATAAATTTCCTCTTCTATTAAAAAGTGGGTGAATATCATCTTGTCTTTATTGTAATAAATCTTAAATTTAAATAAGAAAAAATTTATTTGTTACAAGAATGTATTTTTTATAGAACTAATATGATGAATGTTTGTCTTTGTGACATTAAGAAACCTAGGGGCCTTTTGCGTCAGGCTTCTAAAGATACTTTTAGAGATAAGATCTTATGCATAGTAGTAAGGATTTTTTTTGAAGCATATAAATATGTGTATTTAGAATAATACTGTAGTTGAGTATTGCAACTTTATCTACATTTTAAACATAAGCTTATTTGTAATGTCATTCGGTAACTTTTCCTTTTGTTTGGTTTCAGGTTGAGTTAATGCGCTTGCAACTCAAAAGAGCAAAGAGGCGGACAGATACTCAGGATATAGAACTTGCGATGGATTTGATGGTTGTATTCTCTAAGAAGGATGGCCGGAATGCAGACAGTGCCATATTAGAAAGGCTTGCAAATAAACTGGAGCTACATACTATTCCAGATTTGAAGGCAGAAACCATAGCTATAAGGAAACTTGTCAAAGAAAGAGGTGGGCAAACTGTAGAAAGTATCCAACAAATCATTGATCTTCTTAACAAATTCAAACAAATTGCTGGGGTTGAAGAGAACGACATCTTTGATGATTCTGCATTATCCAAAACACTTCAAAAGTGTCCATCTTTGGCAATCCCTCACGATTTCCTTTGTCCTATAACACTCGAGCTTATGACAGATCCCGTTATTGTTGCGACTGGACAGGTAAACTTAGTTGCACCAAATGGAGTATTTTCATTATTGCCTATTCTAAAATTTATAGATAGTGAGAGTAGTTAATTTCATTTTGAAAGGATTTGGGGAAAAAGTTATTAAAAAAAATTAAGCTGAAAAATATCGAAAAACATGTGGAAACTTAAACAGCGTATTAATCATCATTAAATCTAGGGGCTACATGTCCATGGAAATTTTCCTTTCTATGACAACTAGATATTTCATTTTTAAAGTTTTTGCCAATCAACTGTATGTATCTAATGGGACAAATGACCAAATACACTGAAAAGACAAGTTAAAATGAATTATGTAAGAAATTGTTGTATCCACAATTATAACTTTATGTTCTAAAAAATGAAGTTTGTTAAGTCATTAAGAGGAAAAAATTACCTTGAATTTTGGCATCGCAACTCGCAAGCACCAATCTTATAGTACATTCTTTTGTTTATAATAACACATCATTACCTCAAGGAGAAAGGTATTTTAAACAGTTTTAAATATCTGAATGGGGAAGATGAAAAGTGATATTGATCTAATAAATTATCATAAACTACATTCTTTTAGTAAGATCTCCCAATATTTATTTGTCTCATTGATATTTTTTATGATGATTTTCTAACATAATTTCATTTTCTTATAATTATCAATACCATTATTTTTTAATATATTATCCATTTTTCAATGTGGTTTAATAATTTCTTGGTCTTCCCTTTGAGTCATCATTTAACATACATCATGTCCTGTCCAACTCTATGACATGTCTCAATTTCAGTTAAACAATTGTTGTGATATATGTTACTGACATGTTATTTTTCTTTTTGTATCTCTGAAAGACTTATGAAAGAGAAAGCATACAAAAGTGGCTGAATTCCAACCATCGGACTTGCCCAAAGACTGGGCAGATTTTGGTTCACTTATCGCTTGCTCCAAACTATGCACTCCGCAACCTTATTCAACAATGGTGTGAGAAGAATAATGTTGAACTGCCAAAAAGAGATGCCACTGTTGGTTTAGATAACTCCTTTGAACAAAAAGAGGAAATGTCTACATTGATCCAAAACCTGTCCTCTAGTCATCTGGACTTACAGAGAAAAGCCGTGACAACAATTCGTATGCTCTCCAAAGAGAATCCCGACAATAGAATACTTATCGCAAGCAGTGGAGGAATTCCCCCTTTGGTTCAGCTCCTATCATATCCAGATTACAAGATCCAAGAGCACACTGTGACAGCTTTACTGAACTTGTCGATTGATGAAGCTAACAAGAAACTGATAGCTAGAGAAGGAGCCATTCCTTCTATAATTGAAGTCTTGCAAAATGGAACTATCGAGGCTAGAGAGAATTCTGCAGCAGCCTTATTCAGTTTATCAATACTTGATGAGAATAAAGTGGCAATTGGGTCTTTGGGTGGCATCCCTCCTTTGGTAGATCTCTTACAGAACGGTACGATTAGAGGTAAAAAGGATGCTGCCACTGCACTCTTTAACTTATCACTCAACCAAGCAAACCAGGGTAGAGCTGTAAAGGCAGGTATTGTGAAACCATTGCTTCAGTTACTTACAGATAAGAACTTGGGTATGATTGATGAGGCCCTCTCAATCTTGTTACTCCTTGCATCGCACCCTGAAGGGCGGAACGTAATCGGGCAGCTCTCATTTATTGAAACTCTTGTAGAATTCATTAGAGATGGGACCCCCAAGAATAAGGAATGTGCTATATCGGTTCTTCTCGAGTTAGGTTTGAACAATTCCTCTTTCATTTTGGCTGCACTTCAGTATGGCGTTTATGAGCATTTGATAGAGATTGCGAGGAGTGGAACTAATAGGGCCCAAAGAAAAGCAAATTCCCTTTTGCAACACATGAGTAAGTGCGAACACATTCCCTGAAGTTCCAAAGTATTAAATTTTTATGATGTAGCAGTTTCCATCTCAGGTTGAACATTCACACCTATGCTTTTATGTGATATTATTGTAGAATTTACTTGTATGTTCTTCAATGGCTTTGGTTAATAATACCTACCAAGTTTATAGTAACTATTTATTGAGATCAGATATTAATGAATGTGTTTTTCAAATTGTTGCTAACCATCAGAATATCAATTTGATGAATTAAACTTCAAGCCATATATAAGATGATTATTTAAAACTAATTGATATTTTTTCGATGTAAAACGTGGACATATAATGATGCTTGCAAAGCCTAGTTGATCTTGTTTCAGGAGTTTTGTTGTATTTCACAAATTGAGTTAAATAGAGTTCATCTTCAACCATTGCATGGTCATGAAGTATGACCAAGTTATGATGATGTGGAAACCCGACTTATCTTATTGGATGACCTTGATATTTTTCAGCACATAGTGTCATACACATTGAATGGAAGCTTATTAACATGAACTATTTATAATATTAAGGTGACCCAAAAATTGTGAGACATGGTTAGGCTCAGGCTCAACTCCAGTTCATTTAGAAAAAACTAGGCACAAGGTCACTCGAGCTCATTAACGATTGTCAAGCCCATGATCAGTTCAGCTCCCTTAAGTCCAGATTGTATACCAGGTGTATATAGGCCTAAATTTGTAAGCCTAGAAAGCCTTGTTCCAAGTCCTATAAACAACAACAACAACAACAAACAGCCTTATCCCAACTATTTGGGGTCGGCTACACGAATCCTGTTCCGCCATTCCG